>WEKY01022944.1:132190-214422 GCA_013390045.1 Picathartes gymnocephalus | reverse complement strand
GCGGCGGCCGCCGGAACGCAGGCCCGGGCATCGCCGGCATCGTGAGGAGCGGGCGGGCTCGCATGGCGGGGCTGCGCGGGGCCGCCGGTTGAGCTCGGCGCCGCTGCCGCCGCCTCCTCCTCCTTCTCCTCCTCCTTCGCCTCCTCCTCCTCCTCCAGGCGCGATGTCGAATCCCGGTACCCGCCGGAACGGATCCAGCATCAAGATCCGCCTCACAGGTAACGGGGCGGCGGCGGCAGCACCGTGTGTGTGTGGCCGCACATCCGCGGCTGGGCCCGGGGTCCCCTCCCCTCCCCTCCCTGGCGCCTTCGCCCCCTCCCCGGCCTGGCTGTGAGGGGAGGGGCGGCCGGGCCCAAGCTCCCAGCCTTGCTTAACTTTTATCCACCGTTTTTCTGTTCCGCTTCCACCTCTGTGGCCCGACGGAGCCTCCGTGCGCTTTTGTTTATTTATATTTTTTCCCGCCCCTCCGGCGTGGGGTGCTTGAGCCCCCTTGGGGTGACATAAATTTGAGGAGGGCGGGGGTTTGTCAGTGACTCCCCCTCGTTTTCCAGCAGGTCAAGGCACGCTTCTCATTCCTGGGGTCTTTCTTGCACCTTCCGCCGTGGAAGGTGACACTCACCACCCCCTCCAGCACCCTGACCCTAAATGGGGTCCCTTCTGCACTCTTCCCAGTTGGGGGGTCACTTCTGCACCCTCCCAGTGTGGGAGGGGGGGGGTCCCTGTGACACCCCTGCCCCCCTCCTAGCCCCTTCCTGGGGTCTCTTCTGCACCATCCCTGTCTGTGGGCATCCCTTTGACACCTTTCCCTCTTCCCAGCCCTTTCCCAGCGTTTCCCCTGTTCCCTCCCCCATGGGGATGTCCCTGTGCCCCCTGTTCCACCCTGCCAGACCGCCCTGCCCTTTCATGGGGTCTCCTTTCCACCTTTCCCAGGAGGATTCCTAGGGCCGCCTCTCCCACAGACTGGCTTTCAGCAAAGCCTTTCATAATTTGCCTTACTTCACTTTAATTAACAACCCCCCCCAGCCTCCCATGTGCCGAGGAAGATAACTCAGTTGCTAATGAGAAAATACGCATTTGGTTGCTTTTAGCTGGGTTTTTCTTTTAGTGTGTTTTTTAGATTTTCCCTCCTTCCTCTCAACTTGTTCTCACCTGGCACATCGTGGCATTCAACTTTGGAAGTTCCTTCCCTGTGCAGGTGACACCCAGAGCTGTGTCTGTCCTGCCTCTGTGTGAGGCCTCTGGAGGGTTCATGGATGGATAAACCAATTTATGTTGGACCCTGAAAGGTCTGGATTAAATCTTTCAGAAGCTGCTCCGGTCGATGCCGAGCCTGATTCTTTAATGGGAAGAGACACAGTTCCTGCTTGTTGAGACTGCTGTGTGAATTATTAAAAAATAAGGTCCGGTCCAGCCTTTCAAAGGCAACAAGTGGATGCTTGGGGGTCACTTGGGCTGGAGAAGCCACAGTGTTGCTCTAGGTGACCGGAATTGATCACTGGAGAGGGATCTTCAGTGTGTGGGTGCATAAAATATTGGCAAATAATGAGAAAACGGTGCTGGTTAAACTGCAGTTACAGGTTAACTTGCTCCTGGCACATAATACACTCAGAGGCAGATCATGAAAAAATAAAAATCCTGGTGTTCTTTTAATCCTTTGATTCTGCACTGCTTGTGCTTCAGAAGACCAAAGTTTGTGAGGATAATGTAAATCTGAAAATCCTTTTCTTGGGTGGGAGAAGGCTGGAAATATTTTTAGGTTGTATGAATTATGTTTGATCTGAAATGAGTTTTGTGGTGATGTATACCAAATGTCAGCTCAGTCCTTAATGTGGCTTATTTTTATGCAAGTCAGTCAATAAAAATGTGAGTTAAGTAACTTAGGCCATGGTCATAGCCCTTCTGAGCTGGAGGAGATCATTTAAATAACAGAGAGAAGCTGTTGGGTTTAATTTTAAAGGCTGAATGCTGCAGCAAAATGCTTTTTTGCTTTTAGCATACACTACTCTTCGAGCTGGGAATGTTTCCTGGAACAGACTGAAGTTTCAGTTTATTGAGCAACTTGGTAGATTTATTTTTTATTACTCCCTATTTTTTAACTGTATTGAAGAAATCTGCTTGCTCAAACACATCTTCTGTTTTTACAAGCAGGAAACCTGGGTGGTGTGACAAAAATTGCTGTATTTAATCAACAAATAAATTGCTCTGGGAGAGGTTTAGCTCTGGAATCATTGGGCAATGCTGAGTTCTTGGCTTGGCTGGGACTGGGGCACTGACTTACCTGTTTCAAATAGCTGCAGCCATTCTGGCTGTTGTTTTCTCATCTCCTTGGCTATTGGGAGATTTGAGCACATTTAAATCAAGACAGAGGACCTCATTTGTTATGATTTACTACCTGCATTGTGTTTTCTGTGATTAGGCACCATTGAAGTTTTGCAGCACTGAAAATAGCAGTGTAAATACCACTTAGGCTGAGGATGCCTGTGAGCGACACTGGGTGAATGGGAACAGTGGTTGAATCGCTTGTGATTTTTTAAAAGGCATAACTTTTTCCTCATCTGTTGGAAAGGTATTTGTGTTAGCAGAGTGTTGGGGTTATTTATGTGAATATATCTAAGAGTTCTTGGTCCTCTGATGATTACCAGAAGTGATCTCCCAGCTTATACAGAATGTCAGTCCTAGCCTGATGCAAATTGTTATGAAGTAAAATGGCAAATAATGCATCCTGTGCAGAAATACTAAAAACCTTAAGGTAACAATGACAGTTTAAAATGACTTTGTGGCCTGTGGATCTCACATACACGAATCTCCTGTCATATCTCAGTTTCTCGTCTTATTTCCACTAAAGCCTTCACCCCAGCTGGTGATGCAAGAGCCAGAGGTACTGTGGCCTTGTCTCTTGCCCCTTGGAACAGTTCTAGGCAAAGTAAGAGAAAAACTTCCTGTTAAATCTGTGGTCTCTTCCTATCTGTGCTGTCATCAGGGCAGCACAGCAGTGGCAGAATTGCCAACACAAGGATGGAAAAATAAAGTGATCCCCCGAGTGCATGTCCTTGCCAAATATGCTCGGGGTCTTTGGGTCAAGGAGGAACACGATCCGCAGGCCAGGGGACCTTCGCAGAGCACGTGTCCCTTTTTTACCCATGTGCTTCTCTGAAACCTTTGTTTGCTGCTGCTCCCTGGGGAAGTTCCAAAGGGTTCATCGTCTCCAAGGTTTACACACGCCTTGCTCACACTTCTATCACCCACCAGCGCTGGTGAAAACTGCAGTCTCATTGTGCTGGGTATGGGAGATACCCTGATCCAGGTAGCTTGTAGGCAAAGATTACAGCTGGAACTGGAAAGGCCATAAAGAAATGGACTAAACATGGGACTTTACTGAAAAAGCTGCAAGTTGGCTTCTGGTTTCATTGGTTCTGGCTTTTTCAGCAGGATCTCATCTGAGGTGTTAAAAGCTGACTGGCTTCTGGGGCCGTTGTGGAATTGAGGAGAGCTAAACTTTATGGATCACTTCCTAGCTGCAGCAGGAAGGGGGAGGATTTCCCATACCTGGTCAGATGGCCGTGTCGAGGACTGATGGCAAAACAGTTTCTTTAACAGAGAAGCTGGAGTTGGTGTAACAGGAAGATCCGAATAATCTGCTCCAAGCACCTCAATTTGCTGTGGTTCGGAGTCCTCAAATCCTTCATGGAAAACCTGGCCTGGGAAGGTGCTGGGCTCCTCGTGGTGGCAATTTTGGAAGGTGGGTGGAGGTGAGAATCCTCCCAGGTGTGAGGGGTAAGAAAGTGCGGTGTCAGAAGCATCAGGGAGGAGTGAGGAAGACGATGATGAAGCAGGCAGTTGCCGTAGGGTGAGGAAGGAGACAGAGGGGATTTGTAGGTGACAAATTTGATTCCTGTAGGGAAGGTGGTGGTGCTTAGCAGTGGCAAAGAAAGGGGAAGAGGGAAGCAGTGACACAGACAAGCATCCTGCACACACTTTCAGCTGAGTGTAGTCAGCCTGTTCAGGGAAGCCTCAGCCATGAAGCCTGGCCAGTTGGTAGCTGGTAAATGGGTGGCTTTGGGACTTTCTGCAGTTGTAATTTAAGGAATCCATAAAAGAATATGGTGACTTCAAGTAGAAGGTAAAATATTATGTTGTCATTAGAGCAATGTTCACTTAGGATTGTTACAAAGGCACAGGCTAAAACATGTACCAAATGTCAGGATATTTTGCTTCCCTTTCATGACTAACGTATTGATCAGTGCAGCAGAGTTTAACTGACTGATCAATAGTAACACTAATATTGGTGACCTGGACACTTTTCTGTCCCGTGTTCAGGAACAATGAATATCATCTCTGTGGGGATCTCTCAATCAGACGTGGTAAATACATCATGGTCTTGCTGTATTTTTATGGTTGGGCATTAGGACCACTGGTTCCAGGTGAGGAGCACTGGGACACAAAGGCAGGAAGAGCTGGCAGCTGGCAGTCTCCCTGGCAGTTGGTATTTAATATCAAGCCAGCTTTGTGCCAGGAGGGACATGGTGGGAATCTCCAAATTTATTTAGTGTGGTAATCTGGGAGTGTGTCGAAATCCATGTCTCGTTATTTTCTTCTCGTAAGGATTTTCTCTTCCCCATGTCTGCTGGGAGCGGGGCCCCAGCTGTGATTGGAGCGCGGGGCTGGAGCTCGGCGCGGAGCTGGGCCGCAGATTTCCTGTGTGATGCTGAGCGAGGCACTTAATCTCCCTCTGCCTCCCTTCCCCGTTTACCTTGGGAAGCAGCAGCGTTTTTGTGAAGGTAAATTCGTGGCTGTTCAGAACTCTATAGATAGGGATGGCAAAGAGGCTCAGGGCATGTAACTCTGGGAACATAAAAAAAAATAAAATCTTGCTTTCACAGGAGGAAGTGGAGAGCACAGCCTTTGCAGTTGGCCAGCTGACATTTTTGGGCTGCCAGAGTGGGAATCCAAAGAGCAGCCTTTTCCTCTGGGCAGGCTTTGGGGAGCAAGTCTCCTTTTTTGCTTCTCCCAGTAAGTCAAAGCTGTGCCAGCACCATTGTCCTGATGGAAGTAAATTAAATCACCAAAAGGAGTTTGTTTGAATATCCCCCTCAGGCGGGGAAAGTAGAAACAATAACTACTTTATTCCTGACTTGAAACTTTCTTTTGTCAAATTGAGTATCTTCATATAAAGAAATGCAATTTGTGATGTGGTTGTGCAGTTCATGATTTCATTTTTATTCCATACTGCCCACCAGTCTAAGAACAGTTTTCTCATCCATTTTGTGAAACAGCTTTATCACATTTCTGAGATTTTGTAGCATCATCCTTTCTGTTTGCGTTTCAAAATTAATCGTCAATTCTGGGGAAATACAAGCAGTGTTGAATTTCTCAGTGAGGAGATTGCTCTTAAACCACAATTTTCTGTGTGCTGGGTGGAGGAACTTTACTGACAGCAGTTCCAAGGCCGCTAAAATTGCCACTGTAAATAAAGATCAGCGAGCCCCCTCAGTTGTTCCTGAGCTGGGTCACAGAATGGAGAAGTACATCATGGAAATACCATCCATCTGTGTGGTTTTTGGAGGTTTACCTGGATTTCTGCCCACCTTGAAGCCAGTCCAGTTGCCATTCTTAGAGCTGGATTAATCTGGTTGGATTACTTGCTGCTATTTATGGTTCTTGAGTCAACCACTCAGTGCCGTGTTGGTTTGGACTGTCTTGGTGGAGGCAGCGGGATAGAGCAGAGTGGTTTGGACAAGATGTGGGTAAATCAGTTGGCTAGGTGTGAAGTTTAGGTCCGCACCCAGCAGAGCAATTAATGTAAGACTGGAGTGAACAGAAAATTAAAAAAAAAAAAAGGCTGAAAGAGATGTTTCATCTGCCATCTTTTTCCCTAAGTTCAGAATGGAATTATTTTTGTTGTAGTTGTTACATTTCTCTATTATTATTCCTCTGGAAATAGTCAAAGTATTACTATGAGCAGTCTGGAATATCACTGAAAGCTTTGATATGTTTCATATTTTTCATGGAAGCAGATGCTGATTTATTCTTCCAGAGCGAAATGAACAGTTGCTGCGAGTGGTTTGTTCTTTCCTGTACCAACAGTTGTCGGGACAGAGAGGAGTTGGTGCGATCTTGAGTCTCAGCGTTGACAACCATTGTGTTGTGGATCTGCTCAGCTTTTAGGGAATATCTTCACTGAGGTTTTACTATGGTCCTTGATGCCTTGCCATCCCAGGGTACCTCTGTGAGGACAGCACTACAGTTGAGCCACTTCCAGCTTTTTTCACCTTTATATCATTTCACATTTTCTACCATGTCTGTTGGCAAACCTGCAGTTCAGCCTGCAGGTGCTTGACATGGAGCACTTGTATTATGACTGGTGGTGAGGAAGCTGCTGCTCTGACATTGTGACGTTTCAGGTTCTTACAGATGAATTCCTGCAATACTGCTGCAATAACTCAAGATGTTATCTTCTTCCTGGTCTGCTGACCCTCATTGCCAAAAAGTTGTCACCTGCCATGAGAAAGCTGTTGGAAGAAAACCTGTGCTCGCACTTCAGCTGCTTCAGTGCAAATTCAGCTTTCCTGTGTAAATCTAGCTCTAGGATTTAGACTAAGGTGCTGAACTTTGAAAAGCTCAGGTGTGTGCATGTCATGCACTGGGAGTTTTTGGGAGAAAAAATCAGAAAAGACATTAGCAGTCTCTTAAACCACGCAGCAAGTGTGTATATCTCAATTTAAAATTATTTATATAAGTATTAATCTAATAAAAGAAGAAAGCTGCATATATGTTTGCTGAGTTAGTAGGTCTATTAGCATTAAGATGCTACATGTTTTTAAACTTTGCTTCACATGTGTTTAAGGGGAAATGCAGTAATTTGTGAGAGGGGGTCCCTGGGGATATTTTACAGTTTTCCATGTCTGGGAAAGTCATAAAATATAATAGGAGAACATAGCATAAATGATGAAACTTTGTCATACTCTCTTAGGAACTGGCAGCTACATGGTGAATATTTGGGGGTGTAGGATGATAAATCTGATGATGCTTTAGTTGAATTGGCAGAGTAAGCATCCATGCTGTTTCAGAAAGAATCTCTCCACAGGGCTGTAATAGCTTGATGCCTTCCTCTTCAGTAAGTCATTTTTGTCAAGTTAAAGGCCAAAATTCAAACTGGCTTGTTGTCAAGGACACTAAGCACAGCAGGCAAAAATCCCCAAGGCTACCCAATTCCCAGCATAGATAGATAAAGCTGGCAGAGCCTGCTTTACTTGTCTTCCCCTCCCACGGAAAAATCCTCTTCTTGGGTTTTTTTTTTGGAGGATATGGGCACTATTCCGCATACTAATACAATTTAGCAGAAAGTATTTAAATGGAAGGTTTGTTCATCTGTTTGTGGGTAAAACAATCCATTATTGTTTGGGAGTAATGGAAAAATAATGCACAATCCCTGCAGTGAGCTGGTGGTGCCGCAGGCAGCCGTTCCAGCTGTGCTCACCTCGCCACAGCTGGAGGGAATTGTCCTTGGCACAGCCGCGGCTCCGGTGAGCACTGGCCCTGCGCCTTGGCCGTTGTGTGATGGAACAGTTCAAATGGGTTAAGCTCATAATCCTAAACCGTAAGAAACCGATGGAAAATCCTGTGCAATTGGACTTTGTAACAGCTTCCCATTTTACACTTGGGGTCCTGATTCCTGAGGCTGTACAGCAGTTTGGGAACGAAGGGCAGTGTTAAACCACGCTATCGACTTCAAGGATTATTGACCACTGCGCTGCCTGTTGTACTCCAGGAGTGCTGAGTGTCTCTGAATGTCCTCACTAATGTGCAGTTTTACCCGTGGTTGTTTTTTTTGAATGGTGGATGTTTCTTTCCCAACCCATTATGAAGCTCTGCTGAAAAAAATGAAATTTGTTTCTTTTTCTTTCATAACCTTTTATTATCCTTGTCTCGCAGGAGTTTTTGCTTTCATAGGTAACCAGTAGCAGGAAAAGAAATATTTTTGATAGGATTTGATCATTTTCTCAAGTTGATGAGATCTTTCTAGATACATTTCATTATTTGGAGTAAAATGGCATTTTTGGATGAATGAATTAGGAAAAATACCGTTTTCTTTGACCTTTTAATGTGTTTACAGTTTTGTCTTCCTTAAATATCTGCCCATTTCCTCTACTAATTAGACTAAAATAAAATGGTTATGTATTTATCAATTTAAAGTTTCCATATCTTGTTTACGTCACAAAATAGCAAATTAAATTTGCATGTGTTAAATTCTAGGCTTCTAATTTATCTCCCTGATAAAGACAGGACAATATTAAAAGCTCTACTTTGTATTTTTCTCCTGAAAACAAAGGTTAAAATACTGAAGATAGTTGCCTTTCTTATTTATATTAGAAAATAATGTATTTATTTTGGCAACTGCTCACATCAGTCCAGACTTTTTTCATGGCCCTGACCTTTCTTCCTTACATGCCAGATTTGGTTTGTGTTGCACCCCCAAAGCCAACCGGACATTGCAGCAGAAAATTCAGTCCCTGTGGTCAGTGTTTTCACATTCTTTAGTACAAGGGGTGTATGACCTGAAAAGTTTATTGGAAAGGAAACATCTTTAGAAATACATGTGCTCTGTTTTCCTGAAGAGCAAAAGGAAAAAATCCCAAAACTCAAGACTGAAAATTAACTGCGTATATGGATCGTACTGTTGCTTTAACATAATTTTTTGGCTTCACAAGTGCAGAATTTCGAAAAATGAGGAATTTCAATTTGATTCAGACTTGCAGTGATTGATGCACTTCCCAGGGTATCCTTGTTCTTCATCCTTGCAGTTGATGTGTTTTGGTTCCTCTCCCATGTGCAGACATATTTATAAGCATGTGGGAACTTCACTTTAACTCAGAATTCAAATATCCTATTTTACAGGTGTAAGTCTAATTAGCAGATACCTCATTGTTGAAAGACTAATGTTAATGGAAGAGAACCCATTACATTTGGTAAACTTTGGGTTTGCAGTTGAGTGGGTGAGTGTAAGCTAAAGGTCTGATGTCAGCCTTTGAAAGAGAAATTGGGTAAATTTTCTGGGCTCTTGAAGTGATACTTACTTCAGTGCTTTATATTCAAGGAATTCCGAGCAGTGTCTCTCATCTCTCTTTCTTAAAAACATCTGCAGACAGGTAATGGCCACATTAAGTACTGCAGTGGGCATGTTCATATCTCATGTGTCTGTAAATACCCTACTGAGCAGATCAGAGAGAGCAGAAATGGCTTGGTGAAAAAAAATAATGCCTGAAATGTTGTGGGTTTTGAAATTGGCAGGGAATTGCTGTGTATCTAATTTTTCATCTCCCAGCTATCCCTTACGTAAAGCATTTCTATGCTGTGATCGGCTGATGCTTTTAACCCACTCCTGAAATTGTTTTTAACCAGAGTGAAAATACTTCTGCTGAGGTCCCCCTTGCACAGATGAGTGGTGAAATAAGGTGAGATGAGGTTAAAAGGCAGAAGTAAAGTTAGGGAAGCCAGAAGGTGCCAGAGAGTGGTTCAGCAGTGAAACTCAGCATGGTCCATCAGCCTCTGAATGTTCTGTAGTCAGAGAAGGGCTTCAGTGCTGAATTCAGGCTTTAATGACTTTTTACAACTTGGTAATTGTGTGATATAACCAAGTTCTGTGATGTAACCACACTCGGATTTAAATCTCTGCCTCTGCATCTTTTCCCAGAGATCCCGTCATTCATTCAATAATCCAACACTAAATTTGCCTCTGGAAAACCCCAGGCTGTAGGAATAAGTGTCTGGCTCTTTATAAGAGTGATTTCTGCATATTGGGCAATAATTAACTAAAAATAGTATGCTGTGTGTACTGCCCATAATAGGTACACCTCCGTCTTTTATTCCTTCTTTCCAAGAATTTTACGGAATTTCATGTTAATAGACTTCTTTCAAGATGTATTAATTAGTGTGTCTGTGCTCATTTATCAAGCCGTATGTGAGAGATCCGGGCAGCCTGGCACTGGCCTGCAACCCCTGGATCTGCTGAGGGTAATGGAATCAGCTCCAATAACTGGGCTGTCACCAGCCCTACAAGGAGGTCTAGAAGGAGACTTTGGCAAACAGAAGAAATGTGTAAATAGGTGCTTTTCTGTGTTGTATTCTTTAGTTTAAAATTAAATACCTCCTCAGAATTCCAGGTCTGTCTAGTAACAGGATAACTAACACTTCAGTATAACCCAGCAGTTTGGCTTGGACTTCTAGTCACAGTCATTTCTTTTATAATTTTTTTCATTTGTGCAATCACAGAAGTAATTTGACTTGTTACAAATAATGTTTTGATAAGCTTCAATAGAAATTAGCAAACCAGCCATCAAATGGGATTTATAAAAAGTTGCTTGGGAAAATGTGTTGTAAGTAGTCTGCAATTCAAGGCATTTCCTTTGCAGGATGCTTATCAAGTCTGCGTGTGCTACTTTCAAATTGAACTAGAACGTAGATGAGAGCTATTTTTGATAGAAAGGGGTGGGGGGGGGAAGAAAATAAAGCCCAGTTGGAAAGTAGTAACAGGTTTTTTTCTCATTGCCTTAGGATGTAAATCCTACAACTGTGCAGAGAGAAAACAGACTTTGAAACAGCTGAAGAAACCAGATTTATCTGTGATGTTTGAGATGATGCTGGTAGTGTAAACGTGATTGAAATAGTCATTGTAGGAGTGGTGAGTAAATATACCAGAAGCTTTTGGATAAACTGACTTCTCTTTGGTGCTCCATATGCTGAGTAAAGGCAAAATGTCCTGCTTGTTTCTGGGATGTTCCTTCCCCAGGGCTGTATCAGGAGGAGCAGCCGGCGGTTTTCAGGATTGTCAGGCACGGAGATGCCGATGTAGAGCTCTTCTTTTATGCCCTGGATGTGGTTGCTGGCGTCTCCTGGGCTGTTGGAATTAAGATGTTGCAAGACTGAGGGAGAAATGATCCAGCAAATATTTTTGTGAGGAGTTCTTGTAGATGAATCAGTTTTTTAGCCTTTTGGTGTTTCACAAATCAGCAGTGAAACCTGGAATGTGGAAGCTGTCTACACATTTCTGGACAAAGTGCTGCCTTATTTGAACATCAGGCTGATGAATAAACTTACAGGACAAGCTTAATCTTTTTTTCCAGACTGAGAAATTACCAGGCTGAAAAGGGATCTCACCTGTCATTCTCCTCTAACTAATTTTTCGCTTTTCATCTGACTTCAGTCAAATTTGATAAAGGCAGAGACGTTAAGCATACCAGGGCTCAAGACTCATGGAGATGAGGAGCTTGGGAGAGCAAATCCACCCTTCCATGGTCTGGCAGAGTGGTCCTGGTCCCAGCCCTGTGTGCAGATGTGGAAGGAGCAACCTGGGAAAGTGAGAGAGGTAGGAAGGGGAGGGACATACATGAATTAAGTCCCACACACGTATAGGTAAATCAAGATTCATGAACTGCAGTGAGAGTGTTTGGGGTTTTTGTTGGCTTTTTGTTCCCCCAGAATTTAACAGCATTCTCTGAGGCAAACATGCAGATGACTTTATCAAGCACCTATAATAACACTCCCTATATGTTTGTTTGGATTTAGGGGTTTTGTTTTGCCTTTTCACCCAGCTGAAATTGTGCCTTAATTCCTCACACAAAGCTTCAGCTGCACCCTGCGAGCACGTTGCTTCCAGCACCAGCCACTGCATCAACCTCCTACTGGCATTTTTTAATTAAAAGAACAGCACTATCACTTCAAATTAGTGCCACAGAGCTTATTGGAGTAAGGAATGAAATGGTGTTTAAAGGTTTTTCTCTCGTGAAAATTTTTTATTAAAATTTGCTCTCTTTTGGGTTTATCAGTAGTTTGTCATTCAGTGCTTGGACAATATCCGATTCCGAGGTGTGAGTCCTCCACTGATATGAATGCAAATAAAAGGCTGGCTTTTAATATCTCCACTATTTGATAAACCAGAAGCACCTTCTTCATAAAAACAAAGCAACCAACATTATATTATTTTATGATTCCCACAAAGCAAGTCAGCCTGTTTTTCAAGTGCATTCCCTGTGTGGAGAAGGTAGTGAAGAAATAGATATTTCTGGGAGCTTCTGTGCCATGAACTGTGAAGAGCTGTTTTTGTAATCCTGTTCAGTGAAATTGTTAGGCCTCCGTTATACTAAATCACTGTGAGAGCAAGGAATATATCCAGGGGGAGGTAGCCCTGGTGAGAATTTTCCTCATACAGCATTTCATTTTGTCTGGAATATTAGCACTGTTAACCATCCATGCGAAATGTAATGTATTCAATCTATTTAATCAATTTAAAGTGGAAAGTAAACGTCTTAGGCTTTGAGTGAACCAGATGTCCTCATGTATTGAGCTTTTAGATATTAAATTCTGGGCTTTGGATGTACTAACACAGTAGTTTGATAAAGAACTTTTTGTTTAAGAGAACTTTCTTCATATTTTTTTTTTGCAGGATCCTACGGCCGAGTAGTGTCACTTGCATAAAATCCTGTGTCTGAATATGCATTAAGGTTGTATAGGAAGGGGCATCGTCTTTTTTCCTTCAAGCTCCAGTTTACTTACGTAATGCCTTTGATCAAGGTATCTCAGAGCAGTAGTGGGATTGTAATTTATTGATGTAATGGACACTGACATTTTGTACAAGGAAAATAGCAAACAGGTGCTGTTGACAGGCAAAGTGATGAATGTGTAATGTTGAGAAAATTGTGACCAAACATCCTGGTCAGAATAATGCACTAAAACATTTTCACCCAGATCCCAGTCTTTGTGACTGCGGGTTCACTTGGGATTTGAAAGGGAGGTTCCTTTAGTCAGTAGCTTGCAAGTTGTTAATAAAAATTGCCCATGGGAGGAAGGTCCACATATATTGTTGTTAAGCCACTGTTGAGAAACTGATTTTACAATGAAAATGTTTATTTATTTTGAAAAGAAAAATCTATGCTCAAATGCTGCACATGCTCTACTTATCTGTTTTCAATCTAAACTAATTTTTATTTTGCTCTCTGCAACCAGTCTGTAACTAAAACATTCCTAGCATCCTTTGACTGGAGATTCAGTCAAGGACTTTTTTGTCCTGCTTTCAAGAAGATGATTCCAGTCTTTCTTGAAGCTTCTCCAAAGGAGATTTCCTTCTGTAGTGGATAAGGTGACAACGAGGGAAGTCACTGCTTATGGTCCAAAGGCTTAGTGACATCCTCGTGTTGTTGTCATGTCCTGCCATGCTTAATCTGACAACAAATTGCAGTATTTTAGCATAGCTACAATGGCACATGGTAAGAGTTGGAGCCACTCTGTGGTGTTAATTCAGCCTGAGTTCACTCAGCTCACGAGCTGGCTGTTAGCAGAGTAACGTGGATAAATGTTTTGTGGGCACAGAGGAGAGAGGCTGTGTTGGTGTCCGTGGGCGACAGAACTCCCTCCCCACGTCCCCATCCAATCGAAGGGTATTTGCCATCACGGATTGGATTTTCTTGCTCAACCAGGGATTGGCTCTGACCAGTGTGTTTGTTTTGTTGTTCATCCCTGGTGACTGTCAGTAGCACTTGGCTGAATAAACAGAGACTATTGATCAAATTTGAAGTCATTAGCTTGGCAGTTTAAATAGATGCTGGCCTATATGATTAGAACAAGGGAGTAACACATAGGCTGATACAGCTTTATTTGGAATAAAAGCCTTCTTTTCATGGAATCTTGTTTGGTGCCATTCAACTCCCAGTTTTGTGCCTCCCTTAGGTCATGCAAGAATGAGACATTTTGCTTAAAATACCTAAAGTGGAGAGGGTGGCTTTGCTTGTGTAAGAGAGTGATAACACGGATATAACAGGGGTCTGCTGAACTTTGATATTAACTGGAGATCAGGTTTGGAGGAAGGGGGTGCTACCATGAGGTTATTGGTTAACCACATCCAGCTAGGCCATGGCATGGGGGGAATCCTGCTCTGTCTCTAGGCCCCCAACTCTGAAACAGCAGCAGTGTTTGATTGTCCTTCTCACTGCTGCTCAGCTGAGAGACACATGGCTGTTAGAGCTGGGTGTTTATACCAAACACGATGGGTGATTAATTACTTCTGAAGGAAGACATCGTGCCATGTGCCTGACGCCTTCTCCATCATTTGAACATTATGGATGGAGCATTTTGCTGAGGGAGTTCTGGAGTGCTCTGAGATCCCATTCGAGAGGATGGGCAGTGCCATGTGAATGCCCCACACGGAGCAGCACTAATCTCCTTCCTGCCAGCCAGGTGCTCCTGAGTCACAGAGCTGCGTGTCCCTCGAGAGCGTGCACATTCAGCACCGGGACTCTCACGGATTGACCCACATTTCCTCAGGCACAGCAGCAGTCACGTGCAGCTCATTGCCAGGAAATCAGATGAGAACTGATGTAACTCAGTTCATCCAGCGTTTGCATGGCCTGGGCCAAAGTGCTTTTAGGGATTTACCACTTGTGTGACTAATAGGTGATTAGGTGGATTGGAGGGAGTGTGTCTACGTGCTTCTTCTAGACAAGACTTATCCTATAACAATGGCAGCACCAAAAAGTCTCTTACACATCATTCTCTCAGTGTGGTTTTTAAATGGGGCTTGTTATTAAATCAGATTTTCTTCCTCTATGTAAAAGCTTTCATACTAATTCCTTGGAAAGTATGTTAGTTAGGGATGTTTTCCCTGTGACAGCTGGACAGATGTCCTGTAGAAGAAAACAATGATTCAGTCCCGGGGTTAATAAAAGAACAAAAGTAGGTGAATGAATAATAAAAATTTGGCTTCACAAAGCTATTAATATCTCTGTAATTGTGGTCTTTTTTTGGAACAAGCCCCGTTTCTATCCCGTTCTCCTTTGCCTCTGCCACAGCATCCTTATTCCTGCACATCTACTCTCACTCCCCTTCCTTCCCCAGTGCCACTGCTGTCACCTCCCCACATCCCCCTGGGTTCAGCAGGGCTGGCACAAGGCCCGGGCTATAAGCCCAGACGAGCTGATTCCATGGCAGGTGTCCAGGTGGCTGCTCACCTTTTAGCATCGGTGTCCTCCACAAACATGGGTGTTTGGGGCTTCCTTGGGTTTTCCATTTGTAAACAAGGAGGGTTTGAGCTGAGTTCTCTGAACAAATGAAAAAATAGACATAAAGACAGTGGAGAGCAATTTGTAGCCTCTTGGGCGGATGTTGAAAGGGATTATAACGGGCTGAATAATCACAAAACAAGCTACTGGAGATGGGAAAAAATTTCCAGGAGTTAAAAACAATATTGTAAAACAGCTAATGTACCTTATTCAAAATGAGAAATGATGCCAAGAATTTAATTTGGGTGAACACAATTTTTCTTATCTCTTCCTATTTTCAGACTTTGCACCTTTATTTTAGCTTTTGTATAGGAAATTAAAGTAATTGTTCCATTTTGTAGCTCAGCACTTAATCAGCCTGAATTATTTTTTTAAATTTTACCTGGATGGTCAAGGTGTCATTCTTCCCATTTTTTTGCACATGCCTCTCGAATCATCTGGAATCTAATGGATATAATTTGAATATGGAATGGTAATGAAGACAAAAATAGACATGTGCAAGAGCAATAACAAGGAAACCATCAAGAGAAGTCAGTGGAATGTTTAATTCCATCTAGTGTGGGCAGTTTTCCCTCTAAGACATTGAAAGCATTTATACCTCAGGACTAAGATCCAAGTTAGGGTCAAGACTTCATTTATTATGAGCCATTAGGCTCTGCCACTTCTTTCCAGCACCAGCTCCATCTTGATGATCCATGTGTTTGTTATCCTCAGGTTGATAACGGCAGCCCAGGGAGCTCTGGGAAGAAAGAAGTACTTGGGAATGAATTCCAGCTGGTTCAGTTTTTGGCTGGCCAGTCTCTAAGTAGCCTAGAACAAAATGAACTCATGGCTCTGGGCTTTTGTACTCCCTTAACTCTTCACTGAATATGGACTTTGACTGCCCTGAGTTTTAGGTCAGAGCTCGCTCTGGGTCAGTTCAGAAAGAGTTGCTCCGTCTCATGTGATTGTTACCATTCTGACCACAAAGCAAACAGCAGATCTGAGAATAAGGAAGGCAGAAGCTGTAAGAGCATGAAAAAGTTCCTTTGGCAGCAAGGCCCATTGCTTTGAAAAGCTTTACATGACAAGACTTGAGGCTTTTTATGTTTCTATCCAAACATTGCAAAATGCACTCGGCATACCTCAGTTAAAATCCGAGCATGGAAAACAGTGAGATGTGATCGAGATCAGGGGAAGTTTCTGAGACTTTTGTTAACCTGAGGTATGTGGTGGTAAAGCAGTGATACGGTGCTGATGCCTTACTTGAAAGAAAGAATGCTTTTCATTTACTTGCAAAAAAATTTGGGGTGTTGACTGTGCCTCTTGAAAAGTCATCCAGTACCTGCTGGAATTTGTTCTGGTAGCAGTTACTGAGGTTAGTAGTGCCAGAAGAAGTGCTTGGTAAGTGTTATTCTTTGCAATAGATTTTGAGCAGTTGCTTGTTACAAGATTTCCAGTTATTAAAGAAATGCAAAGTAAGTCTGGGTTATACTGAAATCAGTGAGAGCCAGTGCACTGTTCCGAGGTTTCTTCTTTCTATGCACGTAGTAGCCTGTAGGCCAGATTTTCCTGTGGAATTTCTGTATTGAGAATTCTTCATTCAGCGTTTCAATATGAATGAAGAAATGTGGATTCTTGAACGTTGTGACCACAGTGGTCATCAGTGTTTTTATACTTTTATTTACAACTTGTAAAAATTTCTCTGGCAAAATTTGTTGGTTTGTGTTTTTAAAATGGGGATTTTTTTCCCTTTCATTTTGCTGGAAGTTATTGTCAACATCAGCAGCTTCCTGGGTTACTGAAGTGATTCTCTTGCCAGCTTCCTGCTCTTGGTTCTCAAGGAAACTTCAGTTTAGCACTGAGTTGAGCAGTCCAGAGCCAAAGCTGTATATTGAGCACTAAGGCAATGTTCCGTGTGGATTGTTTAGCTACAACTCTTTTACTGATACATTTAAGCCCCCATGGGATGAACTAATAGTTTACATAGTTTACAACTTACACATAACGCTATTCATTTTTTGAATAATAATGTTCTTGCTTGTGAGCAATCTACTTAGCACTTGATGAAAACCAGACATTAATTTTGTACTGTTTATTAAAATACCCCAATTGGAAACTTTTGTTCCTGTAAAGTTGATTTTATACCTTATTTAATTGCAGTAAGATACCAAAGAAGTCAAATACTGGTTTTGCCTGGAAAAACAAATCTCAGTTTTAAATTGAGATTGAGAATGTGTGAAATTACATTCTTTTCCTCCTTTACAGTAGTGCTTAACATTCAAATTGCTTTGTTGAAATACTGATGCTACCTGTATGTGAAGGAATGTAAATACCAGCCACTCTTCAGAGATACAAAACATATGTTTTAAACTGAGAAATCTGCTTTGTTTTAGCTTGGAAGTTGTAGACATTTTACTGTTTGACCAAAATTCAGTGTTTCTATTGAACTGTTGCTTGGCTGTATCTACTAAAACTTTGCCAAGATTTTTTGTACCAAGGTTTCTTCTTTCACAGGTTTCATGTGTTCTGCAGCAGCAGGTCAGGCTCCATTCTGCTTTCTGCATAACAAGCAGCTATTCTGATGCAAGGCAATATTTATATATTGAGCTGGAGATAGTACTGGCTTAGAAAGTACAAAAATTGTGTGTAGTGCTCCTGACATTTCAAAACTGTTCTGCTCCGTGGGCAGGACCCTAAGGCTGGGTCTGGTTTAATTGGTGTGAGTGCTTGTGCAGTTCTGCTAATTGTGCTCGGTTAAGCACCTGCAAATGTGTTGCTTCTGGTTTTGGTCTCTTGTTCTTCACTTTCTCCTCCGTTATAAACCAGCAGAGAGCAGTTGGGCAGGTTTTCCTCACGGAATTAGGAAATTAATGGCTTGTAAAAGCTCGAAGTCCATTAATTGGATGGTGTTTTGTGGGGGGAAAAAACCTGCTGTTAGTACAGAAACCTACTTGTAACTTGAATCTCACAAGCTGCTTATGAAACATACAGTTGTAGTAGTGGTCTGGGTAGCTCCATAGAGAATATCTGGGAAGAAGGAGAATCTAAATGTTTGTGTTTTATAGTGAACATAATATTTATTGGGAAAGCCTTTTATGTACTGAATTAGTAAGCAAATGATCAGCTGCACGGGGGAGTCCTTCTAGGCTTCTTTTTGGTAGTGTAAGTAAGGCATTTCAAGGCGTTATACCTTGAACTTATGAAAGTGGAGATCAGAGACACCTTAAAAGAAAAACACCTCCCTGAAATGCTGACTGAGCACAGGCACTGTGCTCCGCTACAGGAGTGTCAACTATTCCATACCTAATTTATGCCTCAGCAGTATCTAGAGCGTTCAGGGTTTATTTTCTATATTTGGTTTTTAATTTGCTCTTGTTCACCTCACATCTTCCAGAGAAACAAATTCATGTATCTGAACATGTGGACAGAATTTGTAGAAAGGACATTTTGTTATTGGGACTCTGGGAATTAGGGCTGGGTTTGAGCTCCATCCCCAGCTCTGCCTGGGACCTTTTGTGAGCAGTGTTGGGATGAGAACATGGTCCTGTTAGGTGCTGACATTTGTAGGGGTTTGAAAAAGATCCTTTGAAACCTCCATGGTGTTAAAAGTACAAAATATTTTTGACGATCTTAGTAAAATTCAGTTTGGAATCTGAGTTATGAGTGCATGTGGGTGGAGGAACATGTTTTTCATGCTTTAGGAATTTTTTTCCAGATGCTTTTGCAGTGCTTGAGTAACCGTAAAAGCAAAGTATTGAGATTTCAGCATGGATTTATTCTTTAGTTTTAATGCAATTTAAGAGAATTGAGCCACATAGTTTCCTGGTGTGTTTTTAGCTTTATTTTGGTGATGATGTCGTACAGCTCTCGTTGTGTCTGATCCAAAGTGTGAGCACAAGAATGTGCAAGGCGTGCAGATAAGTCTGTCTGGATAGACACCACTTGCTTGGAAATATGAATTATTCAAGGCAAGTGCATGTGGTTAGAGATGCAAAAGATTGAATAAGGGAAGAATTCCAGAGCTGTGTTGATCCCAGTAACTGTAACTTGTACAGTGAAGTGTGGAGTAAATGAAAAGTCCATTTAGTATTTCCAGCAGGAATTTTTCATTGAAATTGTTTTGTTTAGCTCTCAGCTAAGAGTTTGTATTTGCCCTGTGAACAGTATATTATTCTGTGTGGTTTTAACAGCAATTTTAAAGTTTTTACAGATATTCTTGTATCTTACTAGTGTCTACAGAAGCTGATGCTGTAGCTGAAGCCTGAGTGTATCCTTTGTTTTCAGGGAATCGGGAGACTGTTTGGGGACACTTTAACAAAGCAAAATCTTGACTGAATTTGGGAAATCTCTCCTTACAAAATTATTATCTCAGTTGGCTTTGGTCCTGGCAGATGTATTGGTTGGGGTGGAGGACTGAGTTTTAGAAACCATTCAGTGGGTATAAATTGCATTATGTTCTGTTAATGTATTTCCTGGTAAAGCTGTGTAATTGATGGGGTGTTCTTGGGAACGGCTGTAAAATCATGATAGTAATAGCTGACTTAGCTCTTAAATTCCTGTTCTGACAGAAACCGGTTGGGCTTTGGACATGTTTGGAGACAGTCAGCAAAGAGGAAGTGGAAGGGATGTGAGGGAAGACAGAGCTTCAGGGGCATCTTGGTGACCAAGGAGGTGTCACTAGTTAGGGTCTCACTCTTGCCCCAGCATCTCTGGCTGTATTTCCTACACCTGAGCAACTACTGCAGGGCCAAGAAGAACAATTCGCTGTAGGTGGTGAAACAGCAGTCTACAAAAGGTTTGCCCTAAAAAAATAAACTCTAAAAAAAAAAAAAAGCACCCATGGAGGTACAATTTGAGTGGCACATGGGACAGGTAAAACCCAGGGACAGCTTCTGCTTTCAGAGCTGAGGGTGTGTCTGTAAGACTCCAGCAATCGGGGATAGTTGGGGTTTATGTCTGTCTAGAAAATGTGGAACTGTGTGGAGAGTATGACAGAGCTCTTGGCCTGTATTGGAAGGAGGCATTGCAAAGTCGTAAGAAAACTGAGGCAATAGCTGGGATTTAATGAAAGATTTAATCTGAGAGGTAACCTTTATCTCAGGTATTTGTTAGGGGTGAGCAGAGGGGGAAGAAGAGAGAGAAAAGTTGGTATGAGGAATAATGAATAAGATTATTCCCACCTCTGATTTGTGTGCCTTTCTCAGATTCTGTTCCTCAGCGTTAATTCAACTTCCTATTGATCTCTCTTTTTTATCCCTGCAAAGTTCTTCAGCTGATTCCATAACTCTTCAGTGTTTCTCCAAGTTTTACATCTCAGTTAATTTTTAAACTTGCTTTACTGGTCTTGTCTTGCACACAGTCTCAGTTAACAGGGAATTTAATGAGTCTTGTTCTTCCAATAGCCCTGTGCTGGGTTTTTCAATGATATATTATTGAGGACTAAGTCAGCCCTTGCTGGTTCTATGTGAAGACTTATTGTTGGAGAATTATTCAGTTTGAGTAATTCTTAGAAATGGAGATGAAGCTCTTGTGTTTTGTCAACTTGCTTTTGTTTGCAGTAGGAGAACTGCCTCTCATTTGTGACTGGTTTCTGCTTAGGTAGGATGGAATTTTGATTCCTGGCTAAGTAGATACTTTAATGACATGTTAATGGACTAATAAAAATGGCTTTTTCTGGGTGTGTGGTTTTTTGAAGATCTCTTCAAAGTTGTCTAGTGTTTGCAACTGGCTACACGAAGCCAAGTTCCAACCCACGAGGAGATCATGTCTTGAAAAGAGGCTTTGAGTTTTACTGCAGCCTACACAAAAGGGCCACAAAAAGGCTTCGTGTATCAACTCTAGCGACTCTTTGAGAATTGAGGGTTTTATAATGAAGCCTTGCTTTAATCTGGTAGTCAGGGTCTGGTTTAGCATGAGTTCAGGCAGAGCCTTCCAGTGTCAGGACATGAATGCAGGGCCTGAAGTCGGAGGGATTTCGGGGGTTTTTGGTTGGTTTGTGTCTCAGATTGCAAATCTCATTGGCACCGCAATGCTGAGATCGTTAGTGAAGGCCACTCAGGGTGCATGTCAGGATGAAATTAGTTCCATACTGCTAATTGGCTTATTTGGCAAATGTAAGGGAAGGCTGTGGGTTTGTTTATCTCTCTGTGCTCGCAGGCGCTGCAGCGATTCGGGTTCGGTTACTGAGAAGTTAAAGCAGTCTGGATTTATGCATTTCAGTCTCGAGCAGACGAAGAGAAAGACCGAAAGTATTCCTAAAGCAAACAAAAAAATGACTAGAATAGAAACCTTGGCCTTTGTGGTGACAATTTAAAGTGCAATTTGTGAATAAAGCGGTGTATTTCAGTTCAGTGATGTGGCTAGCCGTAGAGAAACTGCATTTTTACACGCTTCAGCCATCTTTCCTTTCCCATAAAACCATTTTTTGTACCCCACCACATATAAATGATTGTCACCCTTAAAAAAAACCAGACATGTAAAACCTTCATGGGTTGTCTGGTAGTAGAAATAAAACCAGACCTTATCTGCAGTGAAGTCTCATTTAAGGTTATGTGCAGAGAACACAGCTGTAAGCAGAGTCATTCCTCAAGGCAGTTCAGAAGGGGTGGCTTGTGGTATTCAGAGTATTTTCCACAAAATCCACGAAACTGTTTGGACAAGACATGATTTCACATAACAGATTCAGCAGAGGTTTTAATTGTGGACCATGAGCTTTGGGGTGTTGGAGCAGCGTGTGGTGAATAGCTGATGTTTGCTTTTTTCTCCTTTTTTGGGGGAGGCTTTTTTCCACTTCATACACATTATTTTTGCCTCTCAGCTTTCCCAAAACGGTTTTTCAGAATGGTGGGATTTGTGCTCTGGAAACCAGGCTGTGAGCTGGCACACATAGGGGACTGTCCTGCTGGGGCACCTCCAGGACAGGCTACCAAGTTCACAAGTCAAAACCTACGTGGACTTTGAAGCATTAGCAGAGATATTTCCATTACTTGGGTGCCTCAAATTTGACCTGCTTTCCAGCCTTTTTCATTTTCCAATTGTGTGCAGTAACTTTAGTTTCATTTTATGTCAAGATCTTTATTACTCTCTCTTCCAAAGCCTCATTGTTCTTCTTTGCTTCTATCTTAGAACAAACTGACCAGCCTGGTGCTTGTAATGATTATGCTGCATATCTCTATGATTAAAGATGGTCTACACAGAAGGAAATATTAATTGAAGTCCTTTCTATGCCATCGGCCTGCTGGCCTCTGTTTATCTTCTGTCATAAAGTAAAACGAATGTATCCTGGAATCTGGCTGCCTGTTTGTACAAGCATAAATAATTAACCTGGAATATCCAAGGGAAGGCCAGAGATGGCTGAAAGGTGTATTTGCCAGCATGGTTCACTGTGACCTCCCCCCCATCCACCTTTCCTAAGGAAGATGTGGACGTACTACTGGTTTGTCTTGTCTACAGACTTAACTTGGATACTAAATTGAAGGCCGTGGTTACCTCAGATCATATCCACATGTAAAGATCCTTAATTTGAGCATGGACGCTCCTACCTTTAACTTGCAAAGTGTGAATGAATGCAGCCCCAGGTGCACATTTGCCTGCTGTTTTGCATTGGTACAGGCTGGGCCTATGGAATAATTTCATCACTTGCCTTATTTACTGTACTTTTTCCCCCCAGGAAACTGTGTCGTTTGTACACTGTGCAGCTGGAAACACTTGTAACATCTTAGCAGTGTGCTATGGGATGGGGTGTGTTGGGAGTTGGATTCTGTGATCCTTATGGGTCCCTTCCAAACTCAAACATGCTGTGGTGTACGGGAATAAATCTGGTGCTGATGCAGAGTCAGGCTCTGTTTACTTGGGAATGTTTGAACTGGTTCCTCTCCCAGACTGTTTCTCTGTGCCTCCCTGCAAGTGCTGCCCTTGCTGCAGGATGGTGTCTCGGGGTGAATTAGCAGCTTTCTGATGCAATTCTCAGTTGTTCAGACACTGGTGCCACTCCGTGCTCTCCTCACTACACCCGTCCTGCTCCTGCAGCACCTCCTGAACCACAGCAGATGATTCATTTCTGTTTGGAGGCAGGGTGGACAACCAGGGCCTGCCAGAGGAACCTCTCAGCTCACTCAAGTTACATCCCCAGGGTGAATACTGACTTTGTCTAAGGCTCGTCCTTTCTTCACCTCCTGCCAAATATGCTTTCACGCTAGCACTTCACCCAGCTGGCTAATTTGGCCTTTGAAATTATCTCAATAATGTCAGGTACTTAAAAAAACATTCCCATCCCTTTATAAATATTGTAATCTAGATGTAAAGACATTGTTTCAGTGGTGTTTGGGATCTGTTGTATTTAAAAAAGAAGTTCTTCAGAGCTGTGCAAAAATCGGGAGTGGAGCATAAACAAATCCTGTGTCAGGCTGAAACAAGTTGGTTGACTTGGAGGAGGCAGAATGTAAATACCCAAGTCAGGAGAATTAGTGCCTTTTGTAATGTTGCAACAAATGCAGGGAGATCACTCCTGCTGCCAAGCCCAGAACCTTTCTTGTTTGAAAAGAAGAAAAACCAAAAGAAGAAGCACTTTGGAAAGTGGGCAAAGAGGGGATTTGGGCAGTGCCTGGGCAAAAAGCTCCTCAGTGCCTGGTTTGCAGTTTAGGGTCTGTCTTATTCTCCTAAACCCCCTCTGAACCAGGGATAAAATTAATAACTTTTTAAGCCTTTGTAGCTAAACCTGCCCAAGTCCGTGAATTTTGGGCTTGAAGTAGCAGCCATCAGGTCCTCTCCTGTTGGAGATGGTGTGTTTTAGAAGGAAATGTGGCACATTCCCAGCTTTGCACAGCAGGGAGGGGCTGTCTGCTCTGCTGCTGGCATGGTTTCACATCCAAGTCTCTCGTTGTTGACCTTTGCCACCTGTTTTTTAACTGGAATTTGGAAATCTGTGGCTTTTAAGTGATACAGCTCTTGCAAATATTTTTTGCTCTAGTGGGTTTAACATGCAAATAGTGGAACAGAGCCAGTGGTCCATCTCAGGCAGTCTGATTCTGGAGATTGCTCCATAAAGGTTTATTTCAGCTATTAGCTTTTGTGCCAGTATTTTTCTTACAAGAAAGAGTAATAATTTTTGCAATCAAAAATTGAGGGTTTCACAGGCTGCAAGTGGAAAATTGGCAGCTGTGCTCATCTACTGTAGACTGAAAGGCTGGGGCAGAGGGAAAAGAGTTAAATGAAAAATATAATTCTTCAATAATAGCTTTAGAAATTTATGCTGTTATTTTGAAAGCATACCTGAAATACAGAATAAAGGTAATAATTATATGGACAGACCATGTGCAGAAAGTTACAGATGTCATCCTTCTCCAGCTCAATAAATTATTCTTAAAGTTGGGGATGGCACAGTAGAGTTATTTGATTTTAAAAATCTCACAGGATCTTCAGAATTCCTTTTGGCTGGTACTAGCATGATCAAGTTCTGATTTTACTTGTACTTAGTTGCTCTTTTTTGAGTAGTTTTTCTCTGGAACACTCGCAACAGGAAGAGGAAATTAAAGGTTGCTCTGTTGTGCTTCTACTGAGCAGCGGATGGTGATTCTCTAATCCTGTGTTGTTTCAAATTGAATTACCATAGTCCTGCACACTTCTCTTTTTGACCAGTTGTTTAAAAAAAAATACAAGAGAAGCTTTCTCTGATTATACAGTTTGCCAGTGTAAGAAATAAGTAATTTTTAATCAATTCTAAAAATACTTTCCTGGTATGGCTGCTTTAATTATTACTAAGATGGAGGATTTGTGTATTTTTTTCCATGAGCTTCTAGGTTAAATAGTGGATTTCTTTGGTCTGTTTGATTGACACGTGAGGTGAGGCAGTTTTTACTCTGCTGCCTGTGTTAGGTAGGGAATGTTTCTGTGGAATTGAGAGGTGGAATTCCTGTAGAAGTATATAGAAACAAATAAATAAAGTATTTGTTCCTTTGCACCTTCTCTTTCCCCAGTATAGAGTTACAGTGAGACTGAGGGTGAGTCAGGAAGAAGGGGGAGATGGAGATGAGAAGAGGAAATGGTCCCTGCCTGGGGAATTGGCCATTGATTATCTTCTGAGCCTTTATTCTCATGCTGAAAGATCTCTTTTTTTTTCCCACTGGGGAAAGAGACTCCCTCAAAAGTAATTAGGTCTTTTATAGTTACCTTCCTCTCTTGGATCTTAGTTTGAGATAAGTTAGAGCTCTAATATTTTCCTCTTTGGCTCTGGAGTTGTTTTTCCTGGCCTGTTAGAAGAGTTTAATGGATACTAAACAACTTGGATTGCTGAGATCCTACTGAGCAGTCCTTATGGAAAAGCAAAATTAGACTTGTAGCTGGTAATAGACCTGGTAGAAATGGAGATTGATGTGAGTTTCCTGATCTAATTTTTTCTTAAACTGCTGTGCTGGTGAGTAGAATTGGAGAGAGGGAAACAATGTCTCATTTGTGGCCCTTTCAAAGGAAAACATCTCCATGCAGATGTTTTTTCAGTATATTCATTTTTCTCTCCTGAGTGAGGCCTTGTCATACTTATCCCCAAAC
The DNA here is from genome assembly GCA_013390045.1 of Picathartes gymnocephalus. NCBI lineage: Eukaryota > Metazoa > Chordata > Aves > Passeriformes > Picathartidae > Picathartes > Picathartes gymnocephalus. Next base: position 188,848 of record WEKY01022944.1, on the reverse strand, counting down.
CTTTGCTTGTTTACAGATTGCTTCTCCTGTTGCAGAATTCCTCCCATGCTTTGTTTCACCATGTATCCCATATTTTTGTGTGCAAGGAGCAAGAGGTTGCACTGCATTTGATGGCACTTAGTGAAGAGGTCTCTTCCAGGAATCCCAGAACTGTTCTTTGTTCAGAAATGTTTAGCCCTTGTTCTAAAATGGATGGATTCTGAAACAACAGCAAAAATCTTGTTTAGCATGTGTGTAAACATGAAGTAAAGAAAATTAGAGGGTTTTAATGCAAAGGGATGTTCATTAAATCTTCTGTGTGTTGTAACAATAGAATTAAAGCAGGAAATATGAAGCCAAATTTATATGTAAATATTCCAATCCCAGATAAAGAAAACAATGCTCACATTTAATATTTAGGTGTTTTTTTAATGAATTATGTTCAAGTATTATTTTAGTGATATGATTACCAGGAAGCTTTTTTTTTAATAGTTTTAAGATTTCTTTATCTGCTTTTTTATTTTGCAGTATTATGTGCCAAGAATCTCGCAAAGAAAGATTTCTTCAGTAAGTATGTCCTAATTGTGTAACTTTCTGCTCTGGATTAATCAGATTTATTTGGAGATGGTGCATTACTGTGGAGGCTCATCTGCGTGTGTCATTTGCACTTAATTACTACAGGAGTACACGTTACTCTGAGTTGTAGATTGTGTGGACTTCAGGGTTGGAAACACTGAGGGCTCACAAATTCCAGCTGAAAGTCTGACTGATGGAACCACAGGCAGGATGCTGCTCACAGCTCTGTGCTGGAGGGTACTAAGAGCATACACCTCAAACACAGGATTTACTAAAATACTTTTAGGGTAATGGCCATTTTCCTTTCTTGAGGGGGGAGCTTCTAATGGCGTTGTCTTGGAAGCAGCAAAACAAAGGACTGTGTTTAACAGCACCTTTTCCTCTCCACAGGACTTCCTGACCCATTTGCTAAAATAGTTGTGGATGGGTCAGGTCAGTGCCATTCCACTGACACTGTGAAGAACACGTTGGACCCCAAATGGAACCAGCATTATGATCTGTGAGTTGGTTGTAATGTCATAAGTAAACAGTATTCCAAAGATTTATGTAGTGAATAAACAGTGCATGGTTGGCTCTGCAACTTGATTTTGCATTAGCAGGCAGAGTCACATTTCATAGAATCTCAGAACAGTTTGGTTGGAGGGGATCTTAAAGATCATCCAGTTCTACTCCCTGCCATGGTCAGGGACAGCTTCCATCCTAGATCAGGGTGCTCCCAACCTGGCCTTGGATATTTCAAGGAATGAGGGAGTCCCAGCTTCTCTGGGCAACCTGTGCCAGGGCCTCAGCACCCTGACAGGGAAGAATTTCATCCCAATACTCCATCTAACCCTGCTCTCTCAGGGACTGATTTTTTTTCAAGAAGAAATTACTTGTTAATAAAGGAATGATACTTTGCTTTTAGGTGTTTGAATTTGGAGGTATTTGTGTGGCAGGTACACAGCACAAGGGCTTAGCGAGCTCTCCTGGAGCAGTGCCATCCAGCTTTTACAGGAAATTGTCCTTGTTGGAATGATTTATTTTCTTCAAATTATTAGAACCATAAATTCTGAAGTTTTGTACGTTAATTGACTTGTTGTTTAGCTTTTAATGTGGCTGGCTGTAGTTAAATTCATGCTGCAGCAATATCAATTTCCCATGCTGTGTGAAATCACTGTGCAATAATTCATTAATAACAGCATTTTGGGCAGAAGCACTTGTGTATTTATAATAAAGAGGCATGACCGACGTACTAAAATGTGTCAGAATTTGTACCAATTACAGCATCAGTTCTGTGGAGTAAAAAGAGGTTATTATTTCTAAAATTACTCTTTTAATATGTATCTTTCTAGATACGTTGGGAAAACAGATTCCATAACCATCAGTGTATGGAACCATAAAAAAATCCATAAGAAACAGGGAGCTGGCTTCCTGGGGTGTGTCCGACTCCTCTCCAATGCCATCAGCAGGCTAAAAGATACTGGATGTAAGAGCAATTCCTCCCTGGTGTGACCAAGAACCCTCCATACCTTGTCCCTGAGTACTGAACAGTGTTCCCACCCAGCCCTTCCCTGGGTTGATTTTTTTTCCAATTCTCCTTTGCAGACCAGCGTTTGGATCTATGCAAACTCAACCCCACAGACACCGATGCTGTCCGAGGCCAAATAGTGGGTAAGAATGATCCCAGCTAAATTCCATCTGCTTGGTAAATATCCATAGGGAAAAACTCCTCTAGTCACTGCTTCTGTGCCTGTTCTGTGTCATTTCTTCTTATTTTACTGGGGTTAAATTACAAAACCTGAAAATTTTCATTGCAGTCCTATGCAGGAGTTTGTTTCCTCTCAGTTGATGATGGGAAACAACATTAAAAACAGGGAATGCATCTGGCAAGGCTTCTGCTGCAGCTATGGAAGGGTGAATGTCACTGTGAAATGATGCATTTGGGCAAGGTGACAGGCAGAGGGAATCTGAGGTGTTAAAAGGAATCTGGAGAAGTTAAAAAAGACATTTTACAAGTTGCTGGTTTGATACCTTTGACTCATGCAAGCCATTTCCAAATTTCAACAAGGCCATGCTCATTTTACAGCAAATTTACCCCACGTTTTACTGCCCCCACCCAACCCCAGCTTTTCAGTGATATATAAATATATTTGGCAAATTCCAAATTCTCACCCTAAGATGACATCTAGTGGTGAGCAATTTTTTTCCCGCTTCCCTTTCTGGATCCTCATGAAACCCAGATGTAGAACCTGACATGTTTGATATTTACAGAAATAAACTGGAGTTTTGAGGGGATGACCATCTGGTTTCTCTTCTGCTTTTTAAAAAATTAGTAATGCTTTAAGAGAATAGGAGGAATTTTGGTAAGTTATGTGACCTTGTGTGTAGGATAGAGCTTTCCTTAATATTTTACCCTGTATAAATGTGGATTTTTTTGCTTTTTGCATTTTTTAAGAATGCAATTTTTCTTTTATTGACCTGAGTTTGTGTTTTCTTCTTTCAGTCAGTTTACAGACACGGGACAGAATAGGCACAGGAGGTTCTGTAGTAGACTGCAGAGGGCTTTTGGAGAATGAAGGGTAAGGATTGTTTTCTTTACACTTAATTAGAAAAATGGTTTATGTGTGGAAAGGCTGTAACTAACATTAGAAAGTTAAATATTGATGTGACTACTATATTTTCTGGGAATGTGTATCAGATAGTAAGGTTATTAGGCTAAACTGGGTAAGACTTGATTTTTTTTTTCGTTGCCAGTGCCAAGAAATTTGGGTATAAAAACATTAAGAAAGTAGCACATCTTGGGTTAAAAGTTGCAGTACTCCAAGTTGTGGGGAGAGAGAAACGGTTATTTCTGCATTCACTTCTCTTGTGATGGAAACTCCTGAAGTTTCCCCATTTTCAGAACGGTTTATGAAGACTCCGGGCCGGGGAGGCCGCTGAGCTGCTTCATGGAGGAGCCGGCTCCGTACACGGACACGACGGGAGCGGCGGGAGGAGGCGGCTGCCGCTTCCTGGAGTCTCCCAGCCAGGACCAGAGGCTCCAGGCCCAGCGGCTCCGCACCCCCGAGCTCAGAGCTCACGTACAGACACCTCAGAACAGGCCCCACGGCCACCAGTCACCTGAGCTACCTGAAGGCTACGGTGAGTGTCCCCGGAGCTGCAAAACTGAAAGGGTTTCCTTGCTCCAAAGACGTCACCAAAGAAATTCTCCCCTTTTAATGCATCGAGGTGTTTTTGCCTGTTGGAACAGGCAGCGTCCACGTGCATCTCGTTCTGCGTTTTGGAAAAGGAACTCAGTGCAGATGGGAGTTTGAGATTGGCTAATTAGCAGTTGGCTACGCCAGGATACACTGAGGGGTTGATGGTAAATTAAACATGAGGTTGTGGTATGATGCTGTTACAGAAAATTCACTGCTAATCTTGGCTGTGTATCTAGGGAGAACGAATGTAAAGAGCTCTTTAAACTAGAGCAGTAATGCTATTTTTTCCTCCCCCCTTGGCATGTTGTGTAGGTTTGAGCCCACATTTGAGAAAAGATCAGGAAAATATATAAAAGCAACAAAGAAACCAATAGTACAGAAGATTAGGGAGGATGAGATTAAGGAGAATTTAAATCTCAGAAAAGAGCACACCAAATCTAGGAGTAAAGAAATCTAGTTTGGAGATTTGGATTGTCTCAGTATCTAACAACAAAAATACAAAATATAACATGCTGGTGCGTGGATCTGTGAGTTTCAAAAGAATGTTGAAATGTGTAGTCAGAGTAAATTTGTCAAGGACAAAGCAGTCCATACTGCAAGAGATCAGTGTGATGGCTCCAGTACTTTCTCCCAGGAGGAAAATAGTCTAATGTCTTTAAACTGTTTATTCAAAATTGTTTTTAAGATATGTAATTTAGAATAATCTTCCTTCCTTTTTTATAGAGCAAAGGACAACGGTACAGGGACAGGTTTATTTTTTGCACACACAGACTGGAGTGAGCACGTGGCACGACCCAAGGATACCAAGGTATGTATTTATTGTTAAAAGTCAGGGGGGTTTGGTATGTATGTGTGTGGCAGGATGCTGGCTTTATAAAAGCAAAATTCTATTAAATGGCCTGTCTGAATTTAAAGGGAGAGCTCCCAGCAGAAGAATAGTTTGGGATATTTCTAGTTATCTTTTCACCAAACACTAAGGATTACTCTTTTTGAAAGAAAGAATTATTTACTTTTGAATCATGTAAAACAAGAAGCAAAAAAAGTATGTAGCCCTTCAGGAGTTCCTGATTGACAAATTCTTCCTAAAATGTTGATGTGACTTTGTTTTTGTTGAAGCTACAAATTTCTGAATCTTACCTTCATTTTTTTTGTATGAAAGCAGTTTGGACTGAAAATTGAAGAAAAAAATGACTACTTTTATTAAAATAATTGTTTCTTGAGTATTCAACTTGTAACTTTTGTTTATTTAGTGCTCACCTATGTATAACTGAGAGATTACTTGTTATCTTTAAACTTGAAATGGTTTGAGGTTTTTTATGCTTTAGGCCAGTAATTTGCAGCTAGAAAATTTGAATTCTTCACATGATTAATTTAGTAAAGCCTCTTTAAACCTTAACCTGCAGTTAATCCTGGTCTTTGTGAGTAAGGTCTGGTGCTCTTCCTGAGTAGCTCTGAATCTGGGCTGTTTCATGGGCCACCTGCACACCAGATTCAAGAGTGAAGTTTGTAACTCTCAGCTGCTGCACTGCCTGGATAATAGAGGGATGTGATACAGGATATTAGAAAAGTGATACAAAGTAGTGCAGGCAAAAGCGGTGATAAAAGCTCAGTGTATGGAAGGAAATGAAAAATAAAGCTGAGAGAGAGAGAAAATAGCTGATGTTAGATTAGCTGATATTCTTAGAAGAAGAAATGACAGTGGTTGTTCATTTGTGTCAGTCATGTTAGGCTTGTGTGCCCAAAGCCTTGTGTCTTCTTCAAGTGGTGCTCTTCACCCTCATGAAAGGTGCTGCTGCTCCTCTCCCCAAATCCTTGAGCCAGGGTTTCAGCAGCAGCAATGGAAGTGGGCACAGCAGTGTCTTGTGAGTCACAGGTCACACCTGTTTTAGTTAAAGGTGACTTTTGTGCTACCAGCTTGTGGTGCAAAAACCTAACCTTGGCATGAGGCAGAGATGTAGGTTAAAACTTACTGTAATCAGATCTCTGCAGGACTTTCAGATGCACAGCTGACCACAGCAAATGGTCCCAACCATAATCTCCTTTAAGGAGCCTAACAAGGGCTTGTCTGTCTGCCTGTGTGTCCCCTTGGCTTATTCTCACTGTGACACCAAGGCACCTTCAGTGTTCAAAGCATTTCTACCTTTCTAAAGCCTCTCAGTTAACTCATTTATACAAATGTTGCATGCTTAGATTTAGGTGAGGAATTCCATAGAGTGGTGCCTTCAACCCTGAATCCATGCCAGCTGTCTAAAGAATGCTTTAATTAACAATAGGTTTTCTGCCTAAAAATAATCTTCAGGTTTCCTTCCTTCCTTTTCTTGCCACTCTTAGTGTTTTCCTGGTGGCTGGAGCCTTAGGTATTTTCAATCTTTTTAGGTGTAAATACATTCCATGTATTGAATTTAAACAGTGCCTGGAAGTGAGTGACTGCCTTTAGCAGCACTTAGAGTGACACCTGAAATTTATCCAGGGTGAAAGGGGTGAGTGAATGTTTTGCTAAAGCCTTACTCTCAGTGGTTTTTCAGTCAAATAGTCAGGATTCTAACCTTAACCTAATTAAAGAGGTGATTTTAATTTTTTTAGGTGATCTTAGTATTTGGCTGCTTAACCTCAGATGTGCATTAACATCTTGTTTGTTTTTCATTTTAGAGACCTTAACAGTGTGAATTGTGATGAACTGGGACCTTTGCCTCCAGGCTGGGAAGTCAGAAGTACAGTTTCAGGAAGAATATATTTTGTAGATCATAACAACAGAACCACACAATTCACAGATCCACGACTACATCACATCATGAAGTAAGAGCTTTGCCTTAAATAATAAGAAATAATTCTTGTCAGGTCTGGGAGTCATGAGGGGCTGAAACCCTGCATAATAATTGGGGAACAGATGCAGCCGGTGCTGCAGTCAGGATTCAAACATTGGTTCTCAGTGCTGGTTTTATCTAAGTTTTTTGCTGAGATGCTTCAGAAGGGTTTTTACTCTGCTCTGCACAGTTCTGGAATTGCTGGGGTGTGAGGTAGAGGGTCTGCCAGGGGTTCCCCAGCAGTCAGCTCGTGTCTGTCTGGATGAGCAGTTCTAGCTCTGTGCTGGCTGTTCTGGATCTGGACTAACTTCATGCTCCCTTGAGCTCCAGACAATGGGAATATAAAGCCAGCTGGAGTCTGGTCAACTGGTGCTGTGCACAGCCAGTTTGGGTTTAGCAGGATTTAGTAAGCTCAAGCTCTGCATCATGGAAAGGCAGCTGAACAGTTGTGGAACTGACCCTGGAAGCAGCCTGGCAGTGCTGCTTGTGCCCAAGACCAGACTTTTTCCTGTGCTTGAAGCCAGCTGGGGAATCTCTGTATCTAAAAAATAATTGCTCCACAACCCAAATAAATCACTGATGAGTAAGGATAGTTGAGTGTATGAAGCTGCAACTATTTGGGACAAGTATATCTTTCTCTCTTAACAACAATAGATGCAGTATTTTTACTGTGTCAGGAATCCCCAGCCTCATCTTGCATGGAGTTGGAATAAAACCAGTTGCAGCTGTTAGACAGTTCCCTTTATAAAGGTGTTATTTGTTCCATTAGAGATCTCTTTTTATGTTACACTCTTGAAAGTTGTCTCCATGTGGGAGAATACCACACAAACTTTAATTACTGCTCAGTCAGCAATCAGTGATCATTCTCCAGAGCCTTCCACAGTGCTTTGCCATGTAAAAACAGCTCAAAAACGCTGAAACTCTAAGTATCTGTGTTCCTTACATCCCTGAATTTAGTGTAATGATGGTACAGAAGTAACCAGCTGAATACACATTTCACTCCATGTTCCTCTTAGAGAAGCTTAATCATTTCTTCCATCTTTGTATTACATAGTCCTTATTGTTACATGTCCAGAATAAATATTGTCCTTTTTTTTCTCCAAGCCATCAATGCCAGCTAAAAGAGCCCAGCCAGCAGCCTCTGCCAGCTCCAAATGAGGGATCATTAGAAGAGGGTGAGGAGTTGCCTGCACAGAGATATGAGAGAGACTTGGTACAAAAGTTGAAAGTTCTTAGACACGAGCTCTCTCTTCAGCAACCTCAGGCTGGCCACTGTCGCATTGAAGTATCCAGAGAGGAAATATTTGAGGTATTTGATTGACTTTTTTTTTACTGCTAACAGCAGCTTTTGTCACTGAAGAGTTAAGTAAAACTGATCAGTGATTATGACAACTTTGCTTCACAAGCACCGACAATATTACAGAGTTGTCGCTGAAATTTGCTTCAGATTATCACTCAGAGTCATGTTTTCTGTAGTTCAGTAACTATCTGTGTATTACAGAAATGCAGAAATCTTAATTACGGCATTAGAGAAATCTTAATTGGCTTAATTATAGGAAGGAAATAAAATATCTAATTGTACAAATGCACATACAGGAATCCTATCGTCAGATAATGAAGATGAGGCCAAAGGACTTGAAAAAGAGGCTTATGGTGAAATTCCGAGGAGAGGAAGGCCTGGACTATGGAGGAGTAGCAAGGTGAGATTTTGGGGTTTTCTGGCACCTCTTAACTGTAAAGTTGCTCTTTAAGTGCCCTGTGGTTGATACCATTCCCTTTCAAGTTACCTGTTAATGGTGTATGTTAGTTATTTGTGGTCTAGTTTATAGGCAGTGGCTGTAGCTTCAGTCTTTATAAGGTATGTCAGAAAGTGGAAGCTTGTGATTTAACAGTTGTCTCACTGCAAGTTATGAAAGTGTGATCAGTTCAAATTGTGAGGTCTCTCAGGGAGTGTATAGACCCTGAAGTCAGATCCAGATCATAGGAATGGTTTTGTTAAACCCACCTCTCTGATTTCCCACAAATGAATTGCAGGAGGGTACGAGTTCTTTTGTGTTTTCTCAGCCACATTGAGGAGAGTTCTCTGATCTGTTGGAGCAGGACTGGAGATGAACTAATCCTAAACAAAGGCTAAAATTTTAGCGAGGACTTGCTTCCCTCTTAAAAATGACAATAATTCCCTGTGGGTCGGATCAGACCTGAAATTCAGGAGCTGATTGTAGCATCACTGAAAAAATGCTCAGCTTTGTGGTGGCTCAGAGTTGTGTAAATTCACGGAGAAATTTCTCAAATCCACAAAAGCTGCCCACTTAGTTGTCTTTCAGTCAATCCCTGGACAAAGGAAAGAAGCTGGAACATTCTGAACTGCCCAACCCGGGGCAACCTTGTGTGTCTCCACTGTTGACATCCTGTTGCCCTGATGCCTTTCATAATTGCCCATTAGTTGCAACTGACTCTTTCAGATCAGTGCAGCTCCACTTCTAAGCATTACAATTGATAGTTCTCTCAGAATATTTTGGACCTGGGAAGGGTGTTCAAATTTAACAACAAAGGGAGTGTTTGTCATGGTGACTTGGGAGGTCCGAAATAACTTTAGTTCTGCTCCTGTTCTTGTGTGTTACTGAGATGAGAGAATTTACCCAACCCCTCCTTTTAATGCGCTTGGTCTCTGTTCCTTCTGGCCTCTGCTGAGAGCAGTCACCAAGCTGGCAGAAAAACAGCTTTTCTAAAGATCCCCAGTGATTGCGCTGATTCTAATCAACAGGGTTTTTTAATATTTCCTTATACTGTACAGGTTGCAGAGGAGCAGATCTCGTAGGCTCCAAATAGCTGAGCTCTGTACAAAGGCAGGATTTTTTTGCAAGCGTGGCTTGTTCAGACTCAATTAGTTGATGGCCTTGTCCAACAGCTTGCTGTAGCTTCTCTAATTGATGTTAATCCCTTCAGTGCTTCTAAACTAAACCAAGTCTGCCCTGAGTGGAGTAGGACACTGTGGGGTTTTTATTACACCTTTTTGGTGGGGGAGAAAATAGAGGGCAGCACAAGAGGATCTGATTTTGAAATACGCATTTCATAACTGATCAGTCACAATGATTGTGTTGTCTAAAACTTAAATGCAAATTGCCCTTTTCTAAATTTTTTTTTTTTTTTTGGGCAGAGAGTGGTTGTATTTACTGTGCCATGAAATGTTGAATCCCTATTATGGACTCTTCCAGTACTCCACAGATAATATTTACATGCTGCAAATCAATCCAGACTCTTCTATCAATCCTGTAAGTACTAATTTCTCAGCAATATTCCTACTTTAACAGATGTCCTCTGCAGTTTCTTACAGACATTCTTCCACAAGACTTGTCTAAACTGCAGGGTAAATGAGAATAAGAAGGTGTTAATGTCTTATATTAATACAGTATAAAGCAGAGGTGTTTTGTTCAGAAATTAAAAGCATGATAGCCTTTGAGAAATATCTGATTTCTTCGAGACTCCTCAGTACTGATTGGTTTGCACAGTGATTCTGAGAAGACAAGACAGATGAAATTAATCTTCACTGTGAACACAGGTGGTTGTGCACACAGCATTGCATTCCCAGCAGTGCCACCCCATGACTTTTAGGGATGTATCCCTCGTTTGCCCTTTCTCACTACGCTCCTGTGCTTGCTTTTTCTCTTACTGGAGGATTTGTATTGATGCAGACCCTAAAAGGAGCAGCAGTTCTGTATTAGTAGAGGGAATTCTTCCAGTCATGACATTTCCTGACATTTGCACTGGAAGATGAGGCAGGTGGATTGGAAGAATGTCAACCATAGGACTTACACTTCAGTTTTCAAAAGTCAGTTTAAAAGGAACATGAAAGAAATTAAAGAAACAAGCACACTGCTTCCTCAAAAGTAGATACATTTGGATGGTTAAACAAAGAATAAACTAATTTGTTTGGAATCCTCGTCTTCTTGGATTCATTAGGTTTCGCAGGGATTTTCTTTTTCTAAGTTTTGCCCTTTGAGAGGTCTAGATGACTTGAATCCAATTTATTAATCAGGTAATGCACAGAGACTTGTTTGAGGTTTTTAATCATTAAATACTTTGGTTTTGGTTATGTTGTGAGGAAAAGTGGTGGCTGCTTTTGCCCAGAGGGCTGCAGGTAACTCATACTGAACGAGCCACCGACGGTGCCACAAGATGTCAGTGTCTTCCCAAGCCTGATTCTCCTCTCTCCCTGCAGGACCATTTGTCTTATTTCCATTTTGTTGGTCGGATAATGGGTTTGGCTGTGTTCCATGGACACTATATCAACGGGGGGTTCACAGTTCCCTTTTACAAACAGCTGCTGGGGAAGCCCATCCAGCTCTCCGATCTGGAATCTGTTGACCCAGAATTACACAAAAGTTTAGTCTGGATCTTGTAAGTACTGAATTTAGCAATCATCTCGCTGTAGAGAAATGGGGTAGTTTGTTGGCAATAGTGAGATGCTTTAGAGAAGGTTTGCAAAACCTTTTATGGTGGCAGTCTGTACAAAGTCATTAAACTATTCTTAATATATCCAAGGTACTTGAGGAAAAGTTCTCATTGCAAACTCTTCTTGCAATACAGTAGATACTAAATCATTAATGGTTGCATGGGTATGGTAGAATATCACAGTATCAAAATCCAAACTCAGGACAGAGCTCTGAGGGGAAGTAAAAGAAAGCCAAGTCTGATTAAAATGAAAATAAATGGAAGCTGAGCTTCTCTATGCTTACAGAACAAGATCCAGTGTTCAGTGTAGCTTTGGGACTCTTTGGAACTGCTTTGCATTATCTCATTTTCTTTTCCTAAATGCTGTTTTGAATTTTGTATTTAAAGTTACTGATGATGAAGTTCTCTATGTGTGATCTTTTCTGTGCTTCACAGATATGTGACAGCAGATCAGATTCTTGCTGGGTGTATATATATATATATTTATATATATATGTTATGTGTGTGTGTATTTCTGTATAAAGGGTTTTACCCAGTATCCTGAGTTCTTCTAGAATTAGATGAACATCCCATATCTGATCAGGCTCTTCAACATGCACTAAACCATACAGAAATTGGTGATTGTGGCAGTATTCATCTGGTGTATGAAATGCAGGTGGTAACTAAAGTTTAGCCTGAAGACTACTTAGGTATTCAAATAACTGTCAGCATCACCAGTGAGAGTTACAAAAATGCCAGAAATACTGAGTTTACCCTCTGTCCACTGGCAGAGAGAACGATATCACACCAGTCCTGGACCATACGTTCTGTGTGGAACACAATGCTTTCGGGAGGATTCTACAGCATGAACTCAAACCAAATGGCAGGAATATTCCAGTGACAGAAGAGAACAAGAAGGAATATGTCAGGTATTGCAAACAGAAATATGTCCTGCAAATACAGTGGGAAGAGGGTAGTGAACAGAACTTTTGTATGTAGTGAAGCTAATGAAGTATTTTGGGTGGAAACGCCTGAGTAATAAATGACATTAATGTTTTCACTGGAAGACCTGGGAAGATGAAGTTCTGAATGGTACTTTGGTTTTTCTGTTGATGGTCCAATAGTTAATTCTTGGTGGAAAAAGGAATGGATTAGCACTTCTTTCATAATACAAAATGTGTGTATTAAAACAAGGTCCTCTGTAAAACAAGTGTTTTTTAAGTCTGCTGGAAAAATCCCAGTGCTGTCCAGCTCATCACCCCTGACTTCTTCCTTCCTCTCCCACAGGTTGTATGTGAACTGGAGGTTCATGAGAGGAATAGAGGCACAGTTCCTGGCTCTGCAGAAGGGTTTTAATGAACTTATTCCCCAGCATCTCCTTAAGCCTTTTGACCAGAAGGAACTTGAGGTATGTTTTATCCACATGGAGTATTGTTTTGTAATTTGTTGAATCCACAGTCAAGCACCGATTTAAAAAACAAACAGAAAACAAAACAAACCAAACCAAAATCAAAACTTACTCCATTTTATGTACCAGAAAGCAGAGTATTTGTTTAACTAAACCCTTTTAGGTTTATTTTAGACATTCTTTGGGTTAATATTTTTGAGAGGGCTACTTAAACAGGGAAAGACAAATACACTGTGGCATCTATCCAAGGACTGATGCTCAAGGCAGGTGGTCTGAGAAGGAGGAGACGCTGCAAGTTTGAGGAATTGTTGGCAAGACCAGACATTTTATTTACCCCAGAACCTGTTTTGTCCAGTAACTCTTCATGCATGGCTGTTTCTGTTTGCACACAGGAATTGGTTTACAGAAATAGAAGAGTTGAACATATAGAAAAGAAATTAATTTGTCTTCTCATTAAATCCTGAGGTGCAGAAAGCTACCTCTTAAAATAATTCCTGTTACAGCAATTTTTCCTCTCGTTTTACTTCCTAGAAAAAATAAGACAACCTGTGGAATATTCAGCATTTGTGGTATTGGAAGCACTAGCTTTGTGCTAGTCAGTCATGGGTTTTGATTAATCCCACAACGTTCTTGCATTCCATTTGCTTAAAAAGGTAGATTAAAAATCCATTAAATATTTCAATACTCTCCATGTCAGAACAGTCACAACTCCCCTAGTGATGTAAGCAGGTGTGAGTGCTGTCTTGGTGGCACAACAAGGCAGCTGCTACAGGGCAGCTCTCAGAAATGGGATCCTCACTGTGGAATATTATGGGAAATTCAGAATATGACACACGTTTTGTTTTCAGGGGTGAAGTTTGCTCTGTGCTCTTTATTTGTTGTTGCCAGGGGAGGTGGTTAAATACATGGCCAGCAGCAACTTCCTTTTACAGTATTTTGCAGCCTGGTGTCACCCAGAAGAAAGATTGAAGTGATATGTCTGGTCTGTGTCAGAGCCTCTCACAAATGGGGTCAAAAAACAGATAAAAGTTTCTGCAATTTGTTGTGGAACAAGAAAGCAACTCAGATATTCCCATAAGCTGAGCAGGATTCCATTGTAGCTGGTGTTGGCACCTCTGGGACAATCCTGCAGCAGGACAATGATGCTGTGCCACAGCCTTATTCCAAAGCAGTGCTGTACCCTCATAAAGACAGGCTGTACCTTCCAGGGAGCACAGATTTAATAAAGCAAGTCTTGCATGGGCTTCTGACTCTCAGTTGCCTGTCAAAGTTGTAGTGCTGGTAAAGCACTGCTTGAGCTCAGTTTCACTGCAGTTAAACTGGAGAGATTTATTGCGAATTCTCTGCTGGTTTGGAATGTTACCTTGCACCAAAAAGGTGGGTGAAGCACCTAAACAGTGCCAGGCTTGATGGCGTGGTTGGATGTGTTTTTATAACTGCAAACCTGAAATGACCGTGGGCTTTAAAGCACTTCCTAATCTTTTACCAGCTGATCATAGGAGGCCTGGATAAGATAGACCTGAATGACTGGAAGTCCAACACTCGCCTAAAGCACTGCATGGCTGACAGCAACATTGTCAAGTGGTTCTGGCAAGCAGTGGAAACGTTTGATGAAGAAAGAAGGGCAAGGCTGCTGCAGTTCGTCACGGGCTCGACGCGTGTCCCACTTCAAGGTTTCAAGGCTTTACAAGGTGACTGATGTGGAGGCTGAGTTAATCTGTGGTTGGAGAAAGAGATAAAAGTGGCGTGGTATTTACAGACCCCTTGTAAAATATCAGCATATTACTGGATAAGTCAAGCACTTGCAAACTTTAGAGCCTGAGAGCAGTTTTATGTTTGTCAGCAGCTCAGCTGCTGCCGAGCACTTTGGCTGTTGCTGATAGTGATGGAAGCTGGTAAATCTGTTACTGTGCAGTGCTTTGACTGCTGTCAATTTTGGCTCATCAGTCTCTTACAGCTCTGTGCTCTGATGTTCAAATCATTCCATGCAAACATGCACAGGGATATATATGGCCGACAAAAGAACTTTTTCATGTGAGAATTGTATTCCCTTCAGTGTTTGGCAATAAACCAATAGGCTTTAAAGCAAATTTCTGAAAATTGCAGGTTTTTATCAGAAAGGTGGCAGTGTCCTTGGCTGTTGTGATCTCCTGATCACATTCCATTTGTTGGCTGACAGTAAATTGATGTTCAGAATTAAAATACTAGTTCTGTTTTACAAGGAAAACCTTCTTGCTCTTAAGTATTTTCATTTCTGATGGTGCAGCTTCATTAATATCAAATTTAGCAGCTTTCCAAAATACCAGTCTGTAAAACGATTGTCACAAACAGCCGTATCTCTTCTGCCATCCCTTCATCAGCTGCAAATATCTCAACAGATTTAGCCTAGGACATACTTAGGCTTGCAGCTGGAACTGTAATTTCCTCTCTTGCCTTTTTATAACCAGCAAAATGTGTGTGTGTGAATGATGCTTTGTTGAAGTGCATTAACTAGAATGTCTGTCTAAGGTTCTACAGGCGCTGCAGGACCCAGACTGTTTACCATCCATTTAATAGATGCAAACACAGACAACCTTCCAAAAGCCCACACTTGGTAAGATGGAAACACTCTACTTCCTCTCCCTTTGTCATGATTTAAAGGAGTCACCTCTGTTTGTCCTGGGCAGGAATTAGGCATGTGATATACATGGATGACTCCAAGTGTGCTCTGTTAGCTTGGATATACCTGTGCTCTGCAGCCAGCAAAAAAATTAGCTATTCTTAAAGCTTGATTTGTCTTCTATACTATCTATGGTTTTCATTTATTCCAGAGGTGATTATTCTGGGTAGTGAGACGTTTGTAAGTTTATTTCTTTATTTCTTTATTACAAAGAAGTGTTGTCAGATGTCGAATGTTGGAAGCTCGTGCTGTTGGTGGAGTATAGGCACAGCCTGAGCCCTTGCATGGAAATCTCACTCCATCAGAGGCAGGAAATGGTGTCAGCAGCAGCACAGACTGTCTGCAGGCAGGGCAGGGAGTGGGCCTGCTTGATGTGTTGCCTTTTATTTCTGAGTCTCCTGCATCTGCCGCTTTCTCCTCCTCATCCCAAATGCTGCCCTATTAAGCTGTGCATTCCTGCTGTAGAAATAGTTGTTTTTCATCTTGTCTCCTTTGGCCACTGAGGCAGCTGAGAGTTTTTACAATTTCTGTCTATATATAGCTTCTTTACATTTTTCTCCCAATAAGCACTTCAGATCCATCGATGTTTTGTTACTTTCCCTGCAGCTTTAACCGGATCGACATTCCGCCTTATGAGTCATACGAGAAGCTTTATGAGAAGCTGTTGACAGCTGTGGAAGAGACGTGTGGGTTTGCTGTGGAATGAAAAAGCAACCAAAGGAAACAGATGCTAGCTCATGGACCACCAAATCAAAAGCTAGAAGAAGCTTGCTGTGAACTTCCTGCTAAGCTGTCTGAAACATCTGAACTCTGACAACTTAGAGATGGGGCTGTTTCCCTTCTGCCACTGGTGGATGACGGGGGGAGGGTCAGGGCTTTTCTTGGTGGTTCCCAACTCTATTTTCTCCCCTTTGTTACAATAACCCCTTCCCTCTTCTTCCATGCCCCCTGAAATGAAATGCAGCCAAGTTCAGCATTTGGCTTTGGTTACACAGGATATTCTGCTAGATTTGTAACACATATTGTGATAGGGTCAGCGACCTTGGGGTTTTTTTAATAGGAGAATCAAAGTGTATTTGAGAATGAGCTTAATTTGCTGAGGACTCGCAACTGGTAGGTGCACCTGGTTAGTCTGTCTTAAATCAAGCTTGAGCCTTTGTAGAGTCCAGCAGGTGCAGAGTGTCTGACTGGCACCAGAATTTGCATTGCACATTTTAAACATCTGTTTAAAAAGTAAACTTCTAGCAGAAAATACCTCCATATGAACACTTAACTGAAAGAAAAAGAAATCCAAGTTCTGCCTTAGCAGGAAGCTCCCAGTGGAAGCTGTGGCTCACCTTGAGAAAAGTGAAGGAGTCTGGGACAGCTTAAATGGTATTATATGATTTCTTTTTGGTTGTCCTGGCTGAAATCTAATTGTTTTGCACGTGAAAACAATTCTTTCCTCCTGCAGAATTACTTTCCATAGTTTGTTCAGATGTAAGTACCTTGCAGAGAAGCCTTGTGAGGAGGAGACAGAGGATAAAAATCTATTCAATCCCAAAACTGTGATTTCTGTGCCACTGTTTTACCCAAGATGTGTTTGTGTGACTTTAAATTCTAAGACTCACATGGAAATCACTAAAAGTCAAGTTAACAGACCAAAATCCTGCTTCAAATTTTTTGGCCTTGGGAAAGGTTTATTTGGAGATTGAGGTGAAAGGGGAACTGTATAGTGAATACATTCTAAATGTTACAGAAAGCTATTGGAAGAATTTATTACTTCAGTTCTGTAGGGATGAAAATTTCTCCAGAGAGCCATATAAGGCTATTTTTTCCAATATCTGAAACTAATATTGAGAGGTTTGTTCTCTAACACAAGGGAAGCAAAAGCAAATCCAATACCTGAATGTCTTGGTTTGAAAGACAGGTGTCTGCTAAGAAAGGCAGGAGCCTCCCTTGGAGTGGAGCATGTAACGCCCTTCCCTCCAAATTATTAGAATTTTGAAATTAAGGGGCTTACAGGCAAAGATATGAGAAACAGGAATAACAGTTCTTTACTAGCATATATAACAAGGCAATAATACAGAAACACTGGCTTAAAGTGACAGTCAGGATAGGACCTGACACCCTGTTGGTCAGGGTGGTGGTGACAGTCTGATTAAGTGGTGGCTGTGATCACAGCACAGGTCTTGCAGCTGTGGGTGACCAGTCCATGGTCAAGTCCACTCCTCAGTCACGAGCCCGTCGGTTGCATCTCATCCCTGATGACCAGAGGCATCATGGGCCCAATAAAATGTTCCATCTATTTCTGGCAAATTGTACACATCTTTCTTTCATTGGCTCTATCCTAGACCAGTCATAGGGAAAAATTTCTCCGCAACCTTAAAGATACTGAAATTATAGGATGAAACACAAAGAAAAGGAACCAGG
The DNA here is from genome assembly GCA_013390045.1 of Picathartes gymnocephalus. Taxonomy (NCBI): domain Eukaryota; kingdom Metazoa; phylum Chordata; class Aves; order Passeriformes; family Picathartidae; genus Picathartes; species Picathartes gymnocephalus. The sequence continues at coordinate 171,400 of WEKY01022944.1, read as the reverse complement.
CCAGCTGTGCAGAATGGCTGCACTTTATTGACCAAAAAAATATACCCAACAGAGCACTTCCCAAACAGAGCACACACACAGCCACAGAGCAGCCAGATCTAGGACACAGAAGGGAAGCTAATGAGAGGCAGAGCTTGATCTGCAGCACAGGTAGAGCATGGAATCACTTTTCAACTCTTCCATTCAACTTCTACTGGGAGATTTACATAAAAGTCCTCAGTCAAGCCTTTGCCAAGTTTCCTGGGTAAAAACAAGCTGTGTAGAGGAAGAGAAGAGTCTAGAGCTGCTCAGTGGTTCTTTTTGGTTGAGCAGAAACCAGAAAAACTCATCACGGCTGCCATTTCATCATTCTCTTCAAAGGTCAAATCGCCCTCTGCCCGCCTCTTCTTCTTTCTGTCTCTGCTTCTCCTTCTTGTAGGCTTTGGCCTTTTTCTCCTCCTCACAGAGTTCCTTCATCCTCTCCTCAAAGTCATAGGCCTTCTGCTTCTCCTGCATCTTCTTCTTGTTCACCTCAAAGCGTTTCTTCACCTGGCCCAGTGTGGAATGCTCCACCCACATGGACATGCCCAGATTCCTCTGGGGGTTTTTGCCATTGATGTGATCCAAGAAGTTAATGGAATCTTTACCCACACAGTTACATACGTTACAGTAATATCCCCTCATCTCTGACTGAGGGGTAGCTTTGGTGATGACAGTGGTTTTCCCTAGCTTGGATTCCAGGTCCACTTTGTAGTCTCGGTGCCGCAGAAGTTCCCTTTTGACAGGCTGAGCTGGTTTGCCATCTTTCTTTTCTCTCTCCTCTGCGAGTCGCTTCTCTGCGAGTTTCTCATATTCATCCTTGTCCCATTTCCGGCGGAAGTCCAGGTTCTTGGTGCTGGTGCCTGATGCCATGGTGAGCTGAGGGCAGAGTCAGGATAGGACGTGACACTCTGTAGGTCAGGGTGGTGGCTGCAGTCCTCTCTGAAGTGATAGATATGGTGGTAATCCTGTAGAAGGGTCTGGTCTTCCTCTGAAGGTCCAGTGCTGGTTATGTAGCTCATGTCCTCTGGGAATCCAGTAGGTAAGGGCTTCCTGTGGTGTTCCAAAGCTCAGATTATATCCAGGTAGGAATGCTTGGTTCCTCCCCCTGGCTGGAGCATCTCACAATGGGATGATTTAATTTTACCAGTCACTGCAGTGAGGCTTGGTGGGCCACTAAGAGAAGACATCCCAGGAGGGAGTTATCAGGGATGAGTCGTGGAAGAGATAAAGAACACTGCCCCACCTGATTTTAACAGATGGTGGTAGCAGACATACTTTTGGTTGCATCTTACATTGTAACCTAAGACACTGAATCACTAACTATTTTCCAGTTTGCCCACCAAGATGAGACAGTATTTTAACAAATAACATGGCTTCAGAGAGACCCAGTTATCTATCAAACATGTCTAAACTTAATCAGACTTGCTTGTATGGGATTTTTTTTTGGCAAGTCTGATTTTTAGAGAGATTCATGACTGAAACACCTAACAGATGTTACATTTATGGAATAGTGCATTGAAATTTGGCTGTGGGTAAGAGACTGTCCTTAGGAGATGCCTACTGGAATACTTACATTTTGTCTTTTTTTTAATTGAATTTGATAATAGCTTTAAACTGTGAAAGGACAGAAAGTAGACACTTGTCAAAACCCTGGCATCTTTCTCTGTGTTGTTTGTTTGTGGTTTTATTTTTGCCATTGACCATAATTCTTGTGATTTGTTGTCAGGAGTCGCATCGGAGGTGTAAAATTGTACCATACTGTGAGATTTGCACAGGGTGGCTAAAGATGCTCATCCTGCAGGACTGTACAGGAGAGGCATGTTCAGCCCCATGCTCTGTAGGGATCTTTTGGCACTTGGAGACCAGTTTCTGCAGTTCTTGTTTTTGGGATGTGCAACAGTTGGCAGACAGCATCCCTACGGTCCCGGGCTGAGTAGCAGAGTCCCCACAACCCTGGATTTTCCAAATGGCTTCAAAGTCAAACCTGTTCATAGAGTGTATTTAATCCTTTCAGTACGTTTGAATGTGCAATAAACCAGTCAGATAGGAAAAATGCAAAATGGATTATTGCCCAAAAGCTTTGCATGCAGTCTCATGTGGATTTTTCACTAAAAATAGTGTAAAAAAAATCCCCAAACCTAGATACTAAAGCCCACCCCTGATAAAAATCCTGTCACACCTGCAGCACAACTGGCTCAGTAGAAACCAAGCGAGGTGAAGGGAAAGGCCCCTGATTTGGAGATCTATAGGTCAAGTAGCTTTATGTCAACAACCCAGTTGACATAAGATAGTTCCTAATGTCTTTGCTAGGTCAGTGTTTTATTGAATGCACAAAATAAGAATAGGCAAGGATTGTTGTTTTGAAAAGTCCGTCTGTTTTTTGCTGTATTTAAAAGCCCTTGTCAAGGTACCTCCTCCGTGCTGACAGTAACGAGAATAGGGCACTGTCTTTTAAATTATTTCAGTTCTCTTTTCAACAGCTTCACCACCTCTCCCGTCGTGTTGTCTTTGCAATTTTGTGCCACTTCAGTGATGACAAAGACATTTTTTGTCTTGTTCTGTACGTGCATTTGAGGCAGGCCTTAAAGCTGGTTGGGTGGATGGAGGAACAGCAAGAAGCGAGGCAGAACAGCTTTGGAGCCATGGCCTGTTGTTCCTGTGCCCAGTTCCATGGCCAGGGAAGGACAAAATGCCAACAGGAGTTTGCATGGCTTGAGCCAGTGGCTCTCAGAGGTCTGGGATGAAACCTCAGCTGTCTGAATTTGTGTCCATTCCCTCTCGGTCTGCCAGCACTTGAATTTGGTTGTTACTTCTCAAACTTGCCCAAAGAATACCATCGAGTCCCGTGTTCATTTTGTCATCCCACGTTCCACCTTGTGCGCGGATACTCTTGGATCTGACCCGAAGGAAACACAAGGTACAGCGTGTCTGTCGTTCCTGTCCCATGGCCAACCCCGTAGCTGGTCCATCGGCACGGCCCTGCAGTGCCCTGGCACTGCTCCTCAGCCTTTACTCTACGCTCAGGGATGTAGGAAACCACCACTCTGCTCGTGTGTTCGACCGGGAAGAAACGAGACTGTTGGATGGGTGTGAGTGTTCACTAGGGCATTATGTTCGACAAGACCCTGCTCCAAAAAGGCTGCTCGAAGCTCCAGACGGTGCGATCGGCGCTCGCTCAGCAGTTTGTCCTCAGTTCAAGTTGAGGTGGTTGTAAAAATCCAGCAGATTTTGTAAATTACTGATCCAGCCACCGGGCCCTCTGGAGCCAGCGCCCAGGTTCGGGGCCGTGTGGCACGGCAAATTCCCAGAAACACAGTATGGATCTGGTTTTAATCTGTTAATTTTTTTTTTTTTGTTGTTGTTGTTGTTCCTCAACCACTTTATAATGTATTTTTTTAATTTATTATTTTGTAATGTCATGTTTAAGTATTGCTGCTATCCTTGTTATTCTTCCCACTGTTTTTATTGCAGATTTATTTTGTGAAAGTTGTACACTAATGTTTCATTTTATGTCTAAATCAAAGTATTTAAAGAAATACTAGTTCTATTTAATGTGGTTATGGAACCAGCTGGAATAAACAGTGATTGTATAGTAGGCTGGACCCAGGAGGTCATGTTCATTTTTGTTACATATGCAATAAACTCACAACTTTAAACTCTTGGTAGCCACTGTTTTGTTTGTTAAAATATTTATGGGAATCAGAGAAAAAGAGTGGACACGGTATCAAAATGCAACTGATTTAACAGATCTATATGGACTGCCCAGATGAAAATCCTCTTCTGCATGGAGAACACTTTGTTTCATTAATTTACCTTAACATTTTCCCCTTCTTATCTTATTATTTGTCCTGATACTTTTCCAAAACCTCAGTTTGCAGAAAGGAATTACAATCTCCCCCTTAATGAAAGCTGGCGAAAGATTCACTTAATGTTGATGGATCCTTGCTTTCCTGTTTGTTTTTTTTTCCTAATTACTGTTCTTTTGCAAATGAAGGACAGGAGCAAGTCCGAGGAGGGTTCTCGGTGTGTGCTGCAGCAGAGCCTTCCCTCCCTGATGCTGAAATCTGGGGTTTCTTCTGGCAGTAATTTGGTTTAATAAATAAATAAAAAAGGAGGGAGCACAATTAAAATGCTTTTGATTCTTTGAGTAATTTCACAATGTGAACAAATGACCGGGGAGCTGCTGTCACCCACCCCTCGTGCCAGCCAGAGGCAGGGACTGAACAATTTCATTACTTGGAGCAGGAAATCGTGTCAGTCCTTCGGTGCTCTGTCAAACACTGGCACTGCTGTTTTCTTGAATAAGTACTTTTTGTGAAGTTTTCCTGATTTCTGCTTTCCTTTTGGTGCTAAGAGAGAGGAGCCTGCTCCGGTGGGTGGGGTGTGCTGTAAAGGGGCTGCTCCAGGACTTCTCTACCACGTGAACCTCTTGAAAACACAAAATTTTGCCATTTTTCTTAGGAAATCCTGCGGAGCTCAATGAATCGGCTGTCCCTTTCCCGCCCGCTTGGCAAGTCACTTAAATCAAGTTCAGTTTTCTGCTCTTCCTGCAGGACGTCTCCGGCTGCAAACGCGGTGTCCCTGGCACTCGCTTGACCTCCACGAGCACCCAGAGCTGTGGGGGATAGGGGGGTCCCATGCGGGGGTCCCGGGCACCCCCATTGCTGAGCACCCTAAAAAGTTCCGTCCCCCCGGGCCCCGCCCCGCCCACACGTGCAGCCCTGGCCGCGCCCCCTCTCCGGCCACGCCCCCTCCCCACGGGAACACCGCCCGCCCGGCAGGGGGCGTGGCGCGGCGCTGGTCGCCCGCCCCCGTTCTCTATGGTAGGTTCTCCGGGCCGGGGCCGCCCGTCCCCCCGCGCCGCTCTGTCTCTCCCTCGCTGTCTCTCTATGGTGCGGGGCGGCGCGGTCACGTGGCGCGGGCCGGGCGGAAGCGGCGGTTAAATGAAGCGGGGCCGGAGGGGTGGCGGGGTTGGTCAGTGTTTGGAGGACTCCTCCGTCCCGCGGAGCCGGTGAGTGCCGGGACAGCCCCGCCGCCCGACGGACAGAGGGGCCGCCCCGGGGCGTTCCTGGGCCTTGCCGGACCCCTCGCTGCGGGGTCGGGCGCTGCTCCCGGCTGGGGCCTGTCCTCAGGGNCCCCCCCCCCCCCCCCCTCTGCTCGCGTCCCCTCAGGGCCCGGTGTCCGTTCCGTCTGTTCTTCTCCCCCCGCGTCCCTTCAGGACTGGTCCTTCCCCTCTCTTCCCGTCAGGAAGGGGGTCCTTCCCCCCCCGCCCAGCTCTTCCCTTCAGGGACGGGTCCTCCCGTACCCCTCCAGTTTCATTTAGGGCTGAGTCCTTCCTCTTCGCTTTCCCTCAGGTTAGGGGACACCCCTCCCCCTCCCGCTCCCCTCAGGACTAGGTCCTTCCCCTCCGCCTTCCATCCCCTCAGGGCCGGTCCCTTCTCCCCCTTCCCGGGGTCAGTGGGTCCCTTCTCCTCCGTGTACGTCCCCTGTGTCCCCCCGTAGCCCCGAGGGACACCCGGGGACAGGCGCTGCTCTCCGGGGGCTCCTTACGGCTGTCCCAGGTAGCCCGGGCCGGGTGTGTGTAGTCGGGGATAACCTGGCGCCGGAGCTGGTGGGGGAGAAGAGGGTAAAAGATTGTTCTTTTCTGACCCCTGTTCAGTGTGGGAGCGCTCGGTGCCATTGGGACATCTCGACATTTCAGGCATCTGCTGTGGGAGCCGCTGCAGGAAAGAAACCCCAAGCACAGCTGTCCTCGGAGCTGAGGGATCAGTGTAAGAGATACTCCTCTTCCTCCTCCTCTTTCCCTTCTCTATTGATCGCTCGGCGTGGTAGGCAGAGCACAGCCTGGAAGTGTTAATGTACACTGGGTTTATGTAATGGGTTTTTCTGCTTCTGGAGCTGACCTTGTTCCCCCAGGTGGCTGGAGGCAGGTCGGGATCCCACCGAAGTCTTCTGAGGCTGAAGAGCTGTGGGGAACTCCAGCGTGTGTGTGAAGAGGGGAGTGTGAACTCACCCGGGGCAGTGCTTTGGGGTGGGCAAGATGTAGATTGGCTTCAGGAGTTGCCATCATCCCATGGATCCCCTGGCTTTGTAGCTGTGCTGGCTGGAACCCTGGGTGGATAAGGGCTGCTTGCACCTGCGAGCCCAGCTCGGGAGGTTTTTCCTTTCATCTCACCTGAGCTTCATGACCCGGAGTGTTGTCTTTGAGAGTCCTCCAGTACCTTACTTTAGAATCTTACTGACAGGTGCTTAGAACAGTTTTCATACAAGTAAGTTTAGTTGTTGATGTTTCTGTTCAGTTTCTTATGATTTGGTCACTCTTCTGAGACTTCTGATGCTTTGAAAGGGAAAAGCTAATGTTGCTGCTGTGCAGTTTTATTTCCGTAATCCAGGCATGATGCAGAGGGACTAAAGCTTGATGTCCATGTGCTTTTCAGAGCGTTCCTTCTAGTGTTCCCTATGGAACAGCAGGATCAATTCTAGAGGGAATCACTCAGAGCCTTGGTGGCTGAGAGGCACAGCCAGTCCTGGTCCTAAGACCTATGGGCAGGTCTCTGTTTCTCTGTTCTGTCTCTGTGGTGGTCGATTGCTCTTTCTTAACAGTCTCTGCTCTCCCACCTGATGCCCTTTGGAGCTATTGCAGGTTTCCAGTGGTAGCAGTGGAGGGAAAGGCAGGTGTCCCCCATCAAGCATTTAGACTGGCCTTTGCATGTTCAGCTAAAGAGGCCTCTCCTGCTTTCAGAGAGGATGGCATGAGGGCTTTTCCTCTAGCAGCCTGTTTGAAAGGTGAGGCAGGAAATCTGAGACCCATCATTCTGCAGACGCAAATCTTGAGCAGGTTCTGATACATCCCTGGACAGGTACAGGGCCATAGGAATGTGCAGCTCAAACCATGTGGGAGAACCCATTTTGTTTAGGACTAGTAGGATTCCAGGGACAGCTTTTAATTCCAGAACTGTGGGATTTACAGCTTTAATATGTGCTTTTAATTTTTCCAGGACGAATGCTGTGCAAAAATTCCACTGCCTTACATCAGGCCTTCTGCAATTGTAAACATGTTAATAGATTTCATGTGCTGGGTGTCTTCATGATGTGACTGGATGTTAATAAACAATCATCTTGACGCGAGTTTGTGCCTGGAACACCAAGACTTGGGAAGGGACTCAGATTTCCTGAAGATCTGTAGACAGACATTCAGCCTGCTTGGAGGTGCTGTGTTGTGGTAACAGGCTTTCTTCCATCTCTTTTTCTGCTTCCTAGGATGTTTTTTCTGGTTGGCCTAGCTGCAGGCAGTCAGGGCAGGAACAGCAGTTCCTAGAAGAACACTTGGTGCAGGTGTTGGTGCTGATAAGGTACAGTCTGGATTCCAGCAGGGTGCTGGCAGCCTGTTCCTGGGCTGGAGTTTCAGGAGCTGCCTTGGAAGTCCAAATTCCGGGGTAGACCAGTGCTTTGTCTGCCTGAGAATGCAGTGGGCGTTCCTGCCGCCGGTGAGACTTGTGCTTTGAAATTGGACACAAATCACTAAAAAGTCCTGTGGCAAAAACAGGTGGAGCAAACACTCAGTTCCAACGGCTCTGGCACAGCTGGGGAGAGACAGGAAGCATATCCCAGGGGCCAGGAGCTGATTAGCAACCTGGAGTAGCAAAAACTCAAGTGCAAGAGACGTGGAGCCCTTCGGGTGTTGTTTAGTGCCTGCTGGAAGAAGCTCCCATTCATTAATTTGGAATAAGTGTCTTATTTTAATTTATATCTTTCTAAAGCCATTGTGAGTGGTTTACTGTGTCTGAGTGCCGGTGGTCCTGGGTGTTGGGGCTTGCCACTGGCTACATTCTTTCTGGGACAGTCAGAACTGCACCACTGATTCCTCTCATTGGAAGTTTGGGGTTGTTGCTTTGTTTTTCTGCAGATGGATTTGATCTGGAGATATTTTAGGACTCCCTTTAAATTGCTGAATTGGGGCATCATTGTAACTACTTAAAGACGAGGCGTTAATTGTATCCAAAGCCTGTGTGTGCACTGAAGTGATGGTGGGGTTTCAAGTTGCTTCGTGTAACTGGGATTACTCTCAGTAAGATCTATCCCAGTGGGATAGGTGCCTTTTTAAATACAGCAGAAGGTGTGAAACACACAGCTGCCAGGGACAGCAGCTATCTCCCAGTAGCAGCCCAGAAGGGAAGGTCATTTGTGTACAGGCTGGGAGTCCCTGTGTTTGCAATGGAGCTAAATAAGGGACTGGTCAACATTAGTCTGGAGTAGTTTTGTTATTAACCAGGTTACTGGAAGTGGGAAATCAGGGAGGGATAGGCAGAGAAAACAGGAAAAAGAAGGCAAAAAAGCCACTTAGAAGCGTCCTGATGGCTTGAATAAGTTATCCTTGCCAAAGCACTGAGATGAGAGATAATAAGGAATGTCTCATTGAGCTGGGATAATCTCATTCTCAGCAGCCTTCATGTCACTTTTACAGAATTTCAGGTTTATTTTGGACTATCTCGGGAGTGATGTTTTTCCTCTGGGTCAGTGCTTAAGGGCTTGCAGTGGTTTTAAATTCGTAACGATCCTTGAGAAAGCTTAATTCCTGAGGATGGGAAATGATATTTCTTCTGAATGACACCTCTTTCCTAATTACCAACCCTGCTGTGGTTCCCTCCCTGTGTTCATGAGGGGAACTGTCAGTGCCTGATTAAGTGGAAAAAGCATTGCGCTTTAGGGAAAGATTTCAATGTGGGGCAGCTGCTACCCCGAGCCACGATGTCACCTTGCAGTGTTCCTGACCCAGGTCAGTGGGAATTTAAGTTAAATGTGTGGCTTCCGTGCTGGCTTTAGGGAGCCGCACTCCTGTTCTGGTGGTGCCTGGCTGCTCCCAGGGTGAGTGTTGGAGGCTGCAGCCACCCTCCTAAGGAGAAGCAAAGTTGATGAGCTGAAATAAAACTCGGAGTGTGTGTGGGTGTCAGGGTGACCTGAAATGTTTTCACTTAGCCTCAGAGGCCAAGCGTGGTGTTGCTCACTCTCAGCCTGCTCTCCCCTGCAAGGAGGCCAAGCTACTGTTTGCATTATTCAGGGAAAAATTTGGATGGGCTCTGTAGAGGCATCATGTGATACTGCTCTGCAGTAAAGGGTGGTTGGGATCTGTACTAGCTGGGATCCTTTTGGGGGGATGTAAGGATGAAAAATGGCCTCAAGTAATATGTTTTGTCCAAAGCACTCCTCCCACAAGGCTTCTGTACTGCTTTATCCAGACTGACATGCTCTTAGCAAGCTGTGGGCACTGCTCCTGCTGTTCCTCGGAGGAAAGCAGGCAGGGGTTGGCTTCCTGCAGCCCTTACAAAATCAGAGTGAGGAACAGATTTATACTTCTACTTCCAAATCCCATCCCAAAGACAGGATGCATTTTTGTGTGATACAGGGGGAAGGAAAACCTCTCCCTGATGCTTCTTGCAGGTCATTTTTGCTTGAAGGCCAGTCTTGGAAGGAGCACTGGTCTATGTACCCCTGGCAAGTTCAAGCTCTGTTGGGCAAATATATTTCAGGGGGATGGCAGAGGGAAGGGACAGCAGTGCTGACAGCTGCCTGCAGCACAGCCACGATGGTGCTCAGGACTTTCCTCCGCTCCCTGCTCTGCTGTCGTGTGCTGAAATGCAATTTGAGGGAGATGACAGCAGCAGCATAATGGGTAGGCAGGAAAAGCAGCTCTTTTTTTCCTTTCAGGAAACCAGCGGGGTAGGGCATTTGATACCTCCCGTGCTGCTGGGATTTCCAGCTATGGATGAGCAAGACCTGGGAGCAGTAACTTGGCTAATGTAAATGGTTCATGCACTCTCTGTAGATTGTTAAAGCAGAATCCTTTTGTAGTGGAGCAGGCTTCATTGTGTATCAACTGGGAGGTGCCCTTGCATCTGCCGGGACTAGCACAGACCAGCTCACAACGGCTGGAACACACCTCTGCCTTGGACACAGTGTCTGGAGAGTGCTCCTCAGCTCAATGTGTTAGTGTTTATTTAGCAGTTTGGGACTGTTTTTACTGACCCTCCAGCCTAGGTGGTTAAATAATCTGTGTGATATTGCAACACGCAGGAAGAGAATTCCTGTTCTGCTGTGAGGACTCACCCGGTGCTGACTACGGTGACTGTTGACACCAGTGTGTTGACTAAGGGTTGGCACAGGATCCACTGCCTGAAACAGTCTGACCTTAGCAACTGCTCTGAGTAACCTCCTGGCTGTGGCCTGTGGTGGTTTTTGTAGTCCTGTGACTGTGAAATGTTTGTTTGCCTTGGGGTGATATTAGTGGGTACCATACAGTCTCATTAATCTGCAGAACTGTGGACCTGGAGAATTTAACGTGCAACTCTTCTTTCCTCCCTTTTTAGCTCATAATTCATTCATTTGTGAACTTTTGTAGTCTCAGAAGGGATTCATGCTGAATGTGGAGCATCTCTAAATCTGGCCACCATCTAATTTCACTGTTTTGTGTTCTGATATAGTGGTACTTACCTCAAATGCAGCCTCTCTGCTGTTCTGCTATTTTAACATGCTCAAACTCCACAGTGGCCACTGCCACGTGACGTGGATGAAGTCAGGCTGGACAACTGTCATGAGCCTGGAAGGCTGCCCTGGGTTTTCACTGCTGAGAGTTTGCTGGGCTGGAATTGGCCACAAGGCTACACGTGGCTGTAAACGAAACTAAACCCAGCTTTACAAAGGCTGTTGCTGGCTGGCTGGAAAATCTTTTGACAACTGGTCATCTGTGGTGCTGGAGCAGTAAGGATGTAGTTGCAGTTCTTCTGTGGCAATGCTTCTTCTGCAGCAGTTCTTGGGTGTAAGAGGCAGCTTATTTTTTACTCTTTCCAGCAGAAATTGATGCAGAGCATGGATTTGTTGCTCAGGTGTTGGTACCTGTTTTACAAGGTTTCTGTCGGTATTTTACTCTCAGTAGGTAAGGCCATTAGAGACTTATCACTGTGAGCTTGGCCTTTTGGCCCAGTCTGGCTCTAAACTGGCTCTTGTATATATTTAAACCCTTAATTGATTGTGTAAAAGCATTTTTCAAAGTGCTTGACCTTGGAGTAGGAGCACGTGTAGTTTGAGTATTAGTCAGGTACCAGCTGTGGCTGCATAGTGTCAGCTTAGGGTGCTGTTTAAGATCTTCTTTCTTGCAGTTTATCTTACCACCTTAATTCTGTCCTCCCAATCCACCATGCTGGATGTTTGGAGGGTATCTGATCTGAATCCTACAAAAACATTTTCCAGGGCATTTCCTTTTAAAGCTGTAAGAAATCATGGAGGAGCTCAGTGTGAGAGGAGGAAACAAGCTGTGGTATGGGAACATGACCATCCTTAACAGGTATTGAGGTGAAACCCTTCTGAACATGAAACCACAGCTTCTGGCCACTGACCTTTGGAATTGTGGCAAGTGCAGATACTTAATGTGGCCCTAAAAAAGGGCATGGCTGTTGTAACCAGTACATGTGACCTGTGAAGTCATTCTTTTTGGAAGCCCCTCACTCTGGGGTGTTTGACACCTGGAAGGGTTGGTGGCAGGCTTTTAAGTCAGTAGTTCTGAAAGTGCTGTGAGATTGACAGAGACCTTCTTTTTGCCAAGGTGGGCTGCTGCAGTAAGTTAGATTTTTTTCCCTGTGTGCCCCCTCAAGGTCAAGTCTCAGCGTTTGTGTTGTCATCAGCTTTGTGAACAAGGTGAGGTGTGCTGTGCTTGAAAGCAAAGTTTTTTTTTGTGATAGGTTCAGGTCACATTTAAAATAAAAGACAAAAATTCCCCCTTGCCTTCCACATTTTTCCCCGGTGGTGCATTATGCTTGTATTTTTTTTCTGGAACACAGCTTCCCAAGTGCAGCTGAGGTGGTTTCCAGAATCGGTCTGATGGGCAACTGCTCAACATCCAGGGTGCCATCAGAGCCTGTCATTTCCTTGTGATTTTCTAGTCCTCTGACTGCCACTGGAACTAAACCTGACTCTGTGCTTTCCAGCCCTCTTAGGTTTGGTCTAGGTATCCCTCACTGCTGCTTTTCACAGCAGTTTGCTGGTTGTGTGCAGCCTGGTTCTCCCTGCTCTCAGTGCCCCTGCAAACAGGGCTGTGAGCTGAGCAGGCTGCTGGTTTCTCATCAGTGTGAGTGTCAGTGCCACAGCCTGTCCCAGCAACCTTAAATCCCTTATTTTTGTTTCCTCTCCAGTGAAAACAGTGTTAAGATGGGAACCTGAATGCTCCTGAAGATATTCATCCAACTTGTTAACTACTTAAAAGGCTGCGCTTGGATTTCTTTCTTCTGTTAAGTCTTTTGAAGTGGCATTCAGGATCCCTTAAAAAAAGAAAAGAAAAAAAGGAAAACTACTGAGGATTTGGAGAGGAAATGCTCTGTCCTTTCTCCTGGAGGGATCTATGAAGTACAAGTAACAGAGGAGCACTGCTGTGTATCCTGGGGCTCACAGGGCATTTCCCCTGCTCTTTTCCATTGGGCTGCTGGGTTTATGGAGAAGAGAAGGCAGCTGCAATTAATGCTGTGTGGAGCTGTGGCAGGTACGTGTACCTGGGGGTTTGTGGGGTCCAGCTCTTTAAACCTACAGGTGTCTGAATCTTAGTGCTGATCAAAGCAGCCCCTGGCCTTTCCCTGGAAGGGAAAGGACATGTGAGTTTAGGGAAAGGAAACTGGAAGTAAAACTCACTCTGGAAGCAACAGAGCTGCAAATCACGTGGTTTGTGTAGGTCTGTAGCCAAGTGCTGAGCTGCTGGTGTCTGAATTGTTGCATCAACGTGAAATGCCAAGCTGGCACCTGTGTTTGTGATGTGGGAGGGAGGTTTTGGATTTAGGAGATTACACTGGATGATCTTGCACATGCCAGAAGTCTGAGGCAGGCAGGGTACTGCCCTTTACAGGAACTAACTCCGGGGACGCCTCTTTCTCCCTCAAAACCTTGAATTTTCACTTCACTCTTAAAATGAGCTGCTCAAGGTAATGGCATTAACTCTCCAACTAGAATTTGTAAATTTTACTTTTTTTTCAGGACTCAATTGAATGTCTGGGGGGAATGACAGATCCAAAGGTTTCTACCTCTTGTGCAGAGTGATTTTTTTGCATGCATCAAAACGAGGAATCTCATGCTGCTCAGGAAGATGGGATGATACGGAGCCCTGTTATTTGGCAGAGGGATTGATGGGGGTCGTGGGAAGGCACTGGAGTGTCCAGAAGTTGACCTTGATGCCAGTCACCGGGGAATAGCTCAAAGGAATGGGAAACTTTCATTTGAGTTGCCCAGTTTTGGAAAATGAATGCAGCTGTTCCAAAACAGTCTTACTTTTTAGGGAGTAGCTCACAGAGCACATACTTTGCTAGGGAAATGCAAATATTTTGCAGGTTTGGGAAGGAGAACTGGTGCCAATGTATGTGGCCAGCTGTTAGGTGAATTAGGTAAAACTGGGTACTTTTCTTTCCTTTTGTACTTTGTGTTTCAGATAAAAATGGTGATTGGGTACTTCAAACAATTGTGATTAATAATTATGTTACTGTGACCTTGATGGAATGAACTGCAAATAAGGTTGATGAGAAGTCTTGTGATGTATAAACAGCAAAGATGTTTCTTGTAAGTCCCGAGTGGACTTAGAAAATGGGGGAAAATCTAGTTGGGGATTTGAAGCCAAGTAATTCCTAAATATCTGCTCCCTTAATTGCTCCTGAGTAAGCAGTTTTTATAAGCCTGGAGCTGTTACTAGTGGTGAGCCTGGGAGGAAAGGGCATCACTCCCTTCAGTTTCTCCTTGGGTAAGAGAGGGTGAGGAACAGGGAACTTTTGGGAGGTAACTGGAAGCTGTACTTGCTGCCAGATTCATTCCTCTTTTCCATCTTCATTCATGTCCTACCCTGAAGCTGCTGGAGCCAGTTGTGGTTTTGGAAATAGTGGCTGCTCTGCTGGGATACTTTCTGAACTGTGTGTGTTGGGCGTCTCGTCTGTCAGAGGAGGTGAACATTCAAATTGGATTTACTTGCCACAGAACACTTCTTGTATTATATTGTCTTATGTTTTGGTGTGGTGAAACCAGTTCTGTGGCTTTCTGCCCTAGAAATGTTACTTGGCTCTTTTTATTGTTTAGTTTCTGTTTCTTGATTTTTCTCACATCTCGGGAATCCTGTCTTCCTCTTCTCAGAGAGTGTATGTGTTTAAAACCATTTGGTAAACCAAGCCAGCTGCTAATGTGGGAAACACTTTGGAAATACTTTATAACTCACCAGCTAGTTCTGTTGCTAAATGATCTTCAGGTTTGTTTCTCTTCAGTACATGCTATGGGTCCACCATGCTGTGGTGGCAGAGCTGTGTGGATGCTCTAAAGTCTGCCCTGGTCTGTGCTCCTGAGAGGAGCTTTTGGCCAATACCTGTAGCAGGTTGTGCTGCTGGAAACCAGGTGGTCTTGCCTTCAAGCCACTGCCCAAACACTCCTGCCTTCAGAGGCCAGGGTAAAGCTTTTGGGCTGGAATCAGTGCTTTTTCCACTTTTCCCAGGCTTGGAACTGAGCAAACCTGCTGGCAGGAGCCCTGCTGCAGCCTCACGTGTTGACCTCTGGCTCTGTCCCTTTGCAGGGTGTGAGGCAGTAGCTGCCTTGTGCATAGCAAATAGGATTTGTTTGTGCCCAGCAGTTCTCTTGGGCTTATGATCAGGGGATTTCTAATTTTCAGTTGGGATGATGCTGCTTAACATGATCAACCACTGTTAAATTCTCCCTGCTTTTGCTCACTGCCTTTTACAAGGAGCAGCCCCCAGCAAATCGTGAACCCTTTGAAATATTTCAGTGAAATGCTTGACAGTAAGTCAGGCTGGTTTATTTCCCTTCTGTTGAGCTTTTTAAATTTTTTTTTTTAAAGACTGAATTTTTAGCTTTTCATTTTGGTGGTTGTCACAAGCCCTGCATTATTTAAGTAGCTTGTTTTAGCAGCTTGAAATGAGCCAGAAATTCACCTTGCTCGCAGGCTACCAGCAGACACGTTTGCTGCCCGCAGGCACAAAGTAGGAGTTGATGCTCTTCTGTCAATGTAGGTGAGCAACAGTGGTGTTCTGTGTGGGGGAGAGGCTAAAACAGTCATTTGATGTTGCTGACATCTCTTTCAAGTTGCTCTTTTTTTTTTTCCCCTCCCCTCTGTTCGTTTGGGATCTCAGTTCCTACCTCCCCTGCTTTCTGTCTAGTCCTGTTGCCTTGAGCTGGAGCCAGACAAGAGCACTTTGAGTCTAGTCCCATTTTGGGTATGTGGGAGTTCAAGATTTCAAATGCTGTAAGTGGGGGGAAAAATACATTACACTGTGTTGACAAAGGGGGGTCTCCCCTTGACTGTCAGTTTAAATTCCAGCACCATCTGAAGATGCTCATCACAGCACAAATGTGGGGTAGAGGGAGCAGATTTGAGTTCTGCTCCAGTTACTGCAGTCCAGAAACTCCTTCATATATCAGGAGATTAAATATATGCACAGCACTGATGGTGGCTATTTTTAGGTTAGGCTAAAAATATGTCATGTGGTCTTTGAAAGGATTTTGAATGGGTTTTGGAAATCCTTGTGTAAGCATTCTGTGTGCTCCTGAGACCTGCTTCACCTCGTAGCAGCTGATCCCTTGCCTCATAGTAGTGGTTGGAAGCAGTGGTTTTGTGGATGGTGTTTTTGCATGTTTGAGGAGTTTGTCCGGGAAGTCCCTGTGACCTCAGCTATCAGTTTGAGGTCTTGTCAGTTCAGAGAACTGTTCAACCCAAGTCCCTGGTGGGTTCTGGTTTTCCCGGTAGCTGTTCTGTTAATTGGTTCTTCTCCTCTCAATTTGCTGAAGGAAAAAAAGAAAAAAAACATAATGGGGAGGATTTTGTCTGCACAGTGAAACAACTTGGGTGTGCTGTGTCAGAGGGTGGCTGGGCACTGCCCAGGCTCCCCAGGGAATGGGCATGGCCCCAAGGCTGCCAGAGCTCCAGGAGCATTTGGACAATTCTCTCAGGCATGAGATGGGATTGTTGGGGTGTCCTGGGCAGGGCCAGGAGTTGGACTCTGATCCTTGTGGGTCCCTTCCATCTCAAGATATTCTGTGACTAAGTTATGAGTACATGGAGTAATAGAGGTAAAAATGGGTGGGACCATGTCTTCAGCATGGTGGGTCCTCACTGCACAGTCACTGGGTGTCTTAGAAGTCATGATAAGAATTTTGTGGATATTGGTATGGGGATTCAAGCCCCAAATCCAGCTTGTTGTGCTGCAGTGCAGTTGGAAGCCTTTTAAGAAAAGAAGAAAAACTAAAAAGCTTGCGAAGTGTTTATCTGACTGCTTTGCTATTAAAACAGCTCTAGTTTCCTGTCCTTGACTGTATTGCAGAAAAGCTGATGGGCATGTTAGAGCTTGCTTATAGGTAGCCTTATTCTTTGCCTATAAATAGGCGCTGAAATCACTGAGGTAGTGTGGAATAACTTCTTTCCATCTGTCTTCCTTGTTTTTTTTATTATTGTTTATGTAGGGCAAGACCCTAGGGTGGCTTTGATCTTGTTACTTCACATTCTTGGCAGCCTGGAGCTATAAACATGAATAAACTTCTTATTCATGCCACTAGATGGAACTGGCCCATGCTTATGGTTATTTGTTTAAACTTCAGCTCTGTATTGAGTATTGACAAAATGAATTGCTAGCTCTTGGTGGAAGCTTGGCTTTTACCCTCAAAGCAGGGCTTTATTAAGCCGCTTGGGTTTTTATTCAGTCTGTTTTAAAGTAGGAAGAATTGCCAGTTCTTTCCAGCCTTGGCTTTTTTTGTTGTTGCCTTGACTGTGTATTACAGTTAATGCTATGTATTATACTCCTCACTGAGTCTTTTGGTGATGTGGGCACACTTTCTTGTATGGAAGTACAGACAGTTTTTTTATCTCAAATTTAATTTCAGATTATTCCCTGTACCTCCTTCTTGCTGATGAAGGTTGAATTGTGCAAATTCCTCTCTACAGGAACTGGAGTGGCCCGTAGAAAATACGGCCTTAGTCTTGTGGCTTATCCATCATTTTTGGATCTGAACAACTGGGGTTTAGCCAGCATTGGACAAAGCACCATTTGAGCTATTTGGGAGAAGATTTTTTTTTTTTTTGTGGCTGTGCTGAGCATTTGCAGTGTCACCCCACCCTGATGTAGCCAGCCCTGCTAACACACCACGAGTCCCTGGAGGGAAGAAACATCCAACCACTCAGCTTTGCTTGGAGCAGATCCGAGCAGACACCTGTCCAGCCCCTGTCTGCACCACTTGTTGCTGCAAGGGCTGACTTGTGGCTCTCACAAATGTCCTTGTTCCTCCCCAGCCAGTCTCAGAGAGATCCTTTGCTGTGTTTGTTTGGTGACCTTGGCCACACCGGGCCTATCCCTGCTTCCGTTTTTCCACCTTTTAAATGGCAAGAAGTGAATTTATTTTATTTGCTGAAGGAGTCAGACAGCTAAGGATGGAAAAGTGCGCTGTGCAGGGCTAGGTGATTGCTATCCACGAGTACCAGAGAAAATACAACTGTAATAATGTGGATGTGACCTTTTAGAAAGGCCAGGGTTTGCACCACAAGTTCGCACTTACAGTGACCCGGCTCCTGAGCTGCAGCTCCAGCACCTGCCTGTGATGATAGAACAGCATTTTCATGCCATTCTGGCAAATAAAGATTCATTTCTCCTTATAAGGCAGAAAATGAAGAACCTAGTGGAAATACCCCCAAAATCTTGCTTTTCAGGTGTTTTCAAAGCACCAGTATGCCCATGATCATCTTGGAGCTGCCTACTGGAAATAGGATGTGTTACTGAGGTATCAGGGCCCAAATACAGGGATAGTTGCATATTTGTGGTAATGCGGGTTAGAAGAGGCTTCTTGCTGTTCCCTCACCCAATTTCCCACTCAAATCTGGACCATCACCAGTGCAGGGACCAGGTGAATGTGGCTGTTTGTAGGCAAGCCTTAATCTTTATGCTGGAGGTTCCCTCTGAGGAAGGTTCCTTCAGGCACTGAGCCTATGATGCTGGGCTTTTTTAAATGCTAAATTATACATTTTAATTTTTATTATTGTATCTTATGCATCTGAACTGGCTTCTTCATTTTACTGTCCTAGCTGCAAATCCTGTTCCCTGAAGAGGAAGTTAAGTAGAATTACTGAGGGGGAATTTATACTGCCCTTGTGTAGTAGCAAACAGGATTTTATTGCAGACCCACCATTTTCTTCCAGCTTATGCATCAGTAAATATTTAATAGTACAGATTCTTCTGTGCTGCAATAAGGAGATGAATACTTTGCAACAAAAAAACTTTCTCCTTCCAGTGAGCAAATTCTGCTTGGAGTTCCTGTATGTGTTCAGCCTGTCTGTGATAGTGGGAATTGAGAGCATAAAATGGAAATGTCCTGTTTAGTTTGCAGTGACTCCTCTGCCCCCCTAATCCTGTTTGGGAGCCTCTGGCCAATTCATTGTGCCTCTCTGAGAATAGGTGGGAGTAGCAAAGTTTAGTTCCAAAAAGCCCAGTCTTGTGAAGGAACCTGATTCTTGTCATGCTCTCATTTTGGTGTGAGAGCAGATGGTGTTTCCTGGAACTTGTAGCAAACCCTCGCTGTAAATCAGGGAAATCTCTTCTTTAAAATAGCAGATGGTGGTAAGAAAATGTTCTCTGGAATGACTCGTTCCTGTGCTGGTTGCAGTGCAGGCACAAACCACACTCTGACACTGCCCTGCCCAGGGTGCAGCTTCCTTCTGACATGCCAGTAGCACGGGGATTGTGGAAGTGAGCTTGGAGCATCTCTGGTGCCTCTGAAGTTGTGCCTCAGCTTGGCAGCACTCAGGAAATTCAGGCTAGGATGGTGGTATTCCCTGTTGGCTGTTCCCCTCAGGGCTGTGTGGGACTTCCCTGGCATTGTGTGACAGGGATGGTTGTAGGGACATCATCTGGCGGGTGTGAGATGCAGGTGGATGTGGGGGTGCCCTGAGACAGCTCTAGCAAGGGAGTTTTGCCCTTCTCACCAGTTGATGGTGGCAGAAACACCACTGTGTGGGTTGGTGCATTGGATTTTGGTTGGAAACAAGAGAAGATCCACATATTGGGAGTCTTGCTTGGATAGAATTGCATCTCTCCTCATTTTCTATGATTGCATAGCTGTAAGAATCCTTATGTCTCCTCCAGAGAGACTTCTCAGGCCTGATTGCACTCTTCAGTCAACTGTCTTAACTGTTGGAACACAAGATAACAAACAAATCTCCTTTCAGGTACTGAGAGGGGGGTACGGAAAAATATTCATGTGGAGAGTCTGCTAGGAGAGCCAGGAGAGCCCCTAGCAGCTAAGTCTTGGAAGAACCCTCTTAGGGGGAATCTGAGTTTACCTGACTCCCTCGTGGTTTTACCTTTCAGTTCCTCATGTGAGCCTGACTGCCATGCTGGGGCATTGACACTCTGGGGTGCAGCTGTTTAAAATGGCAGAGAGAGGTGGGAATGAAGAAGTGATTAACTTGAACAGCTTCAGCAATCACAGACAGAAAGGTGAGTGCTTATTTGTGCCTGTTTCCCAAACACTCTTGTGAAACTCCTCCTGAGCAGCAGGATTCACAGACACTGAACTTCCAGGGAACTGCTGGAGGTCTGTTCTGTCATGTTACACACTACTGTTACGCTGACTTAGCCACCTACAGAAATTCTTTCATGTTATGCAGGCATGGAAAATACTTGGCTCTTGTCTTTCTCATGTTGTACTGCCTCAAGGAAGATTGCTGAGTTCTTGGGAACACTGTGTAGAGGTGGTATGGCAGATCCAAGGAGGATCCAGCCTTCTGGGGACCCCATAGGAGAGAGGCTGACCCTAAATTCGTGCCCTCACAGGGCTGTGTGCATTGGCACCCATTCCCTCAAGAGTGGAATTTAAAATGTGGCGTTCTCTGTATGCCTGAAAGGTGACACAGGAACACTCTTGCTGAAAAATCAGCCAAAACATGTCAGATTTTGGGGAAAGCATAGTTGTATGTTCTCTGTGCAGTACATAAACCCTCTGTTTCTGCCTTGAATATCTCTCCTGTGTTCCAGCAGCTGTATTGAGCAGCATCTATATTTCATTCTTGACAAACCTTGAGGCACAGGGTTGTCATCTAATAGCAGGATATCTTCTGCACCCACAGCCACAGGCCTTATGTCGGCCCTGCATAAGGTACTCCTGCAAAGCCCCACTCTTTCAGAAGAGGCTGAGTTGCACAGAGACCCTTATCTCTCTGCTAGAATGCACTGCACTTTAACAAAGAAAATGTAATGTCCCTGAGATACTGAAAGTTCAGGATTTCTCTGCAAAAGTATTCCCTACTTGCCTTGTTTGTAATAACTTTTGCAGCAGCTTGACTTATGCTGGAGTTTGGGGTAGAAGATTCTTTGTGAGTGTCAGTGGCTGTCTCTGCAGTGCTGTTGTGATGAGCTGAAGCTGTGCAGGTGTTTTGCTGGAGGCTGTGAGGGACACAGGAGTGGCTGTAACAATGCCTTGCAGAGGAATGGTGACCTCTGAATCCTTCTTCCTGCAGTGCAAATGGGAAAATTGCTTTCTCAGATGTTTCAGTGCTACATGTGCCCTGTAATTCCAGTTATTTACCTTGAGCCAACAGCTGACTTTTAACTTTACTTACTGTTCTGCAGACTGGATAAACCACAGGGATGAAAGTCTTATCACGATATCAGATTCCTCGGATGAAGATTTGCCTTTGTTGCTGGAAATGCCAGAAAAGCAGCAGACTGAGGATGATGATGATGATGTAATCATCTTAGCAGAGGTAGTGTTTCATTCTTGTAGCTGCTGTGCTTTATTCATGGCCTGTATAGCCAAGTCTTGTGTAAATACCTGATGCATTCCTTTGAGTCCTGCCTGTTTATAGCAATCTACTTAGGATGTCTGAAATAACTGAAATTATGGCATTTTTCTGGCTTAATTTAGTCATATTTTGGGCACAGGAGGGGAGAACCAGACTATGGAACTGCTTTGTTTAAGTTCTAGTTGATGAAGGTTGTAGCTCCCATAAAGTTGTCTGTGTGAATACAGCAAGGCAGAGTGCTTTGCCAAGAGGACTTGATCTTCCACTGAAGGTGTTTTCAAACCATTCCTTGTTTGATTTATATATGTACTTTGTATGCTTTATATTCCTCTATGCTATTTGCATTGATATTGGTCTGTTGCACGCACTGATATTTTTGCAACATTTCACATCTATCTTGTATTAAGAATATATTCCACTTTTCTGTTAAATTAACCAGAAGCACTGAGAACATGGGTTGCAAAGCTGACCTTTCTGCTTCTTACTTGAAAACAGCAGGAGAGAACACTCAGGCTCTGTTGGCATAGAGCAGTCTGTCTGCCAGAGGCAAGAACAAGGCCAGAGATTAATGTTTTGAGCTTTGGTTCCTGCCTGTTTAAATAAATTGGTAAAAACACAAATATGTCATCAGTTAGTTCTTCCTTCCCAGGCTACTGGAGGGGAAGTGGGTACTGAGGTGAGCTTAGGAAATGACTCTGTTTTGAAAGTCCTGTGCATCCCCAGTTCTGTCAAAGGTTCTCGTAGCACTTGGGGACAGGCTGGTGACATAGATATGTGGGTTTGCAGTTCTGTGCTTTATTAAGCATCTTGCTGAACAGACTGTTTATCGGTTTCCCATCAGAAGTTTTCTTAGATGCAAAAGTATCTGGAGCAAGGATTCTGACACGCAGACAAGAATTCGTACTTTCTCTTGTCTGTGTCCTTTTCAGACCCCAAAGCAGCAGCAGCCTCTGCGTCCCAATGTCATCAGACCTGCTGCTCCATGGCAGGGTGCACATGCTGTGGGAGAAGGAGGATCTAAAAGGGCTGTGGAGCCTTTGAGCACAGACCTGCAGGATGAGCAGGACTCTGCCCTGCCCTGTGAGGGAGATGGGAATAACCTCGTCGTGGAGAGCAGTGCAGGACCAAGCAGGGATGAGAGTGTGGACATGGCCCTGCAGCAGCCTGGACCATCTGAGCTGAATGGCCCCAGCTTTGAACTTACAGGTAACCAGGAGCCTGGCCCAAGTTTGCTGCCACTGGTCAAGATGAGTCCACAGCCTGCTGATGACACAGAAACCATTGGTCTGGAGAATGCAGACCTTCCACCTCAACAGGAAGAAAGGATGGAAGCTTGGGAATGGCAAGGAGAGAACTTGGAGCCAGAGCAGAAACTTGAAGTAGCTGCTAAAACTGCCATGAAGCAGGAGGAGATCCATGAGAACAGTCAGCTGGAGCCCTGGCACTTCCCACCGCTGGAAGATGAGCCCCGGGCTGTAGCGAATAGTTGTGCTCCTCAGCAAGGGCAGCCAGAGGCAGAGCCGGGATCTCTGAGGGCGTTTGGAGAGAAGGCTCCTGGGCCAGCCTTCCCCCGGCCGGAGCCGCAGCAGGACGGGATTCCAGGCCCTGCCTCCCCGCAGCCGGCACATCCCCCCGAGCAGTCGGGTCAGCAGGCAGGGAGAGACAACGAGCAACCCGGGCCTGCCTTCCCTGCACAGGGCTCGCACGGGCTTGGCTCAGGGGACGTGCCAGAACAGGGAGCTGCTGGGCAGGAGCAGGACCTCACTGCACTGCTCATCAGAGAGACAGTAAGTATTCCCAGGGCTCCTCTGCCTCCTGTGTGTGTGATGTTTTCAGACAGGTTTTTCAAGGTGTGTGGAGTCTCACATGCTCAGAACACACAGCTGCAAGTCTTTGCTTTGGCTGAGACTCAGCCGTGTACCAGGTGAGGAGCATGTGATGAACTGTCTTGGAAAATTTTGGTTTGAGGTGAAATAGCCTGGATCTGTTTCCTGCAAGGCCCCCTTGGATCTGCTAGTGTGGTTTTGTGTGGTTGATTCCTAACCCAACACTATAGAGCTGGTTTAGGATTGGCTATAAAGCTAAATGAGCAAACCTGGGACACTAAACAGTGGCAGAGGGATACAGGGTGGAGTAGGGACACTGGCTATGACACCAAGACAGCCACCAAGAAGGACCCTCCTTATCCTTTGGTATATTCAGCAGCTTGGGCAACATGGTGTATATATGATAAACAAAGCTAAATAAAAATGTGATTCATGTGTCTACTGGTTGCATACCCCTCCCCTTGATTGCTAGGGAGGAAGGCTCTCTTGATGTCTTACTGAATATTTTTTCTTGCAAACAGGCATATTCTTATGTGTCTGTATCTGCTACCACCACCCCATCCCCTCCAAGTCTTCCCTCTGCATCCCATATCTAATTCTACTTGGGAAAACTGGGGTTGAGGAAAAATTTTTTAAGTAACAGTCCAACAAAATTCAGTTCTTTCCAAGTAAGACATCATTGATCAGTGCCTTTGAGATGGGTAAGAGGCTGTTCTTGCATTATCAGGGTTTTTTGACAACCCTGACCAGCCCAGTCTTGCAAAGTGAAATACACATGGTTGCAATGCCTGTACAGAAACCCCAGAGAGAGCAGCAAACACTGGGAGAGCCTTCACAGAAATGCCAGTAAAGGTTTGTTGTCTGTCCTGGTCTCATTGCTGGTGTGTCTGGGTTCATTGGGTGGGTGTACATGATGTTGGTTTATTTCTTTTTGCTTTGGAATGTTGTATTTCAGCATATAATCTGGAATTCCTTGCTGGTCATGCTGAAGGTAAATATTCACTTTCCTTTTGTTGTAGTTCACTCCTATGGAGCCTGAATCTCTGGTTAGGCCACCTGCTCTTTGCTTTTCACATCACTACCCTCACTGTTTCTTTGAGAAAGAGCTGTTAGCAATCATCCTGTGGAGCAGAGGAAAGCTTGCAGTGGACAGGCTGGATGGCTATAAATGATCTCTTGACCATTTTTCCCCAAGTCTCAGGATTGTGTTGGTTAATTACCTGTAAATCCCTGTCCTGTTGCACAGCTCCTCTAATACCTACATAACCTTTAGCTTTTCCTACTGTAGGAAGCAAGATTCCCAGATGTGAAGAAGGAATATATTGAAGAATTAATCATCATCAAGAACTGCTATGACTTAAATGTGTAAGTACAGAGCTAAGAACCACAGTGTGTCACACAGCTGCAGCACTTTGCCATGTTCCCACTTGCCAGGGATGCTGCTCTAGAGCACATCCAGGCTGGGGCTCAGCACTGCCTTGATAGTGCCAAAGAGCACAGATTGGGTTTCTTCTTTTTTTTTTTTTTCCACTTCTAATAGAGCTGTTCTTGAGTTCTTTCTAATTCTGTTGTGCTGTAGCTTCTCTGCTTTTAAGGTAATTTACTTATTTAAAGATATTACATATAATTTTGTCTTACCTATTACTAGGGCTCTTAAAAAGAGTGAGTGTCAGGATTAAGGTGTTAAGATGACTGCTATAAAACATAGTATGGAGATGGGTTGGTGAGTTTTGAGTTGGAGGAAATCATTCCCTCCTTCATTTCACTGGGTAAAGCTTCATTTTCCAGGTAAAGCTGACACTGGCTTGGAGTCCACTATTTAGTGTCATGATGCTGACTTCTATCCCCTTTACTTGCTCAAGTAGCAATGGTGCTGTTTGAATTTTCTCACATCACTTTTTGGGGATAGAATAGAGCAAACACATTGAAGGGCTGATAGGATTGGTTCTAGAGATCTGCTGAGGGACTGATTTTGGTCAAACTGAGCAGAAATGTGAGCAAGAAAATGAAATAAAAGGAGTGGAAAATTAATGTGGGGACTTGCTTTCCAAATTGCATTAACAGCTCAGGAATACCTCAGTGTTCATCACGCTGGAGATTCCTGGGAATCATGTTAGAGGCAAAAGGTTTTTTTTAAAAAAGTGATTAACCTTATTGCTGAGTTGCATCATCTGCCTGCCCTTCTGGGTAGAGCTGGGGAGAGAAGGATTGCGTGTGCTGGCACCAGCAGCACCGAGGGGAGATGGTTTGAAGTAAATCACTTGTGACTGGTGTCTGATGCTTGGTGGCCTCTCTTTTCTCTTTCTGCAACTGTCTCTGTTATCTCCAGCACATCCAAACCGGTTACTGTGTGATACAAGAATGAGGAATAGGTGTTGGTTGCCAGAGTATTCATTTGTATAAATCCCATGCCCTTTCCAGCTAACTAGGGCACTAATTAAGCAGCATTTAAATGTGTGAGGCTTAGAATTAGTCCTTGGGCCATACAGAAGTTAACTGGTGAGGAACTAAGGATGATCCCATCCACTGGGCATAGATTTCCTATTCTTCTGCTTTCCCTGTGCTGTGAAGTCGTGTCTCCAGAGTAGGGCTTCTTGGTTAGAAAGTCAACAGACAATAATTTCTATCTGGACTTTCAAAAGTGCTTTCCCTGCAGTGATGGAGGAGCTTTGGGGTGCCCACACCACGGACTGGGTGCACCTCGGGGTGGATGGCTGTGGGGGAGGATGTAGAAGACAAGCAGAGCCATTCCTTGGGGCAGTTGGGCTGCTGAAGTTGTGCATCTGGCTGCAGGGCCCTCCCAGATTGTGTGAAAAAACTCGGGTTTGTGTCCTGCGGGGATTTAGTGAAGCCTGATGGAATTAAATCCCGCTATTGGCTTCTGTCGGTCTTAATGTGTTCCTTCCCTTTTTGCTCCTGAAATCTCTTCTCTCCCATTGTGTGCCACAGACCCAGGGAGATGAAAAGGTGCTTCCAGGCTTCCCTGTAGGCCAGCTACAGTGTCTGCTCAACGGTGCATTACCCACTTACTGGATGATAAAGATTTCTTCTCCATATTTTTATTCCTTTAACCAAACTATCTTTTGAGTTGTCAGTGCAGCTTTTGTGTGAGAACAAATGGGTCAAAGCACTGGTCAGCCTCGCTGGCAGGGTCTCTTTGATCTCCATGGTGTGTCAAGCTGAATCAGGCTTGAAATATAATAACTAAGGGTGGCTGGTTTTGGGCAGGGATGAGGCTTTTAACCAGCTCTGTGTCCTGTGGTGCAGATATTAATGAACAGTGCCATGAGTGTGGGTGTGCTGTGCGCCGGGACCCACTTAACTAATTGTCACACACGGAAGGTCAACATCCCCCAAAATCCTCAGCGTTGAAATGGCAACATGCAGGATAGTTCAAATGTACCCTGGCCGTGCCCCAGCTGAAACCCTTTCGTCAGAGCCACGATCCGAGCTCCTTGAAGTTTTCTGTTTTGTTGGATTAAAACAGTTATCTTTTACCAAAGGGATGGTGGGAGGTGGGAGCAGGAAGCTATTAAATGCTCAGTGCCAAGATATTTGTTGTTTTCTCCGAAGTGATCTTCTTAAAACTTTCAGCTGACGTGAAAGATAAGATGTGGGGAGCCCCTCTTAGCAGGGTATCATCTATTCAGCTTTTGTGTGCAGGAGCATTCACACTCAGTCAAAAGCTTCTGGCTCAATATGTCAATACCTGATTAAACAAAAAGAAATGCCCCTGCTTTGAATGTGAAAGCAGGGCTAAAGTAATCGTGCCTTGATAGTGGGTTAATGCTTCAAACCAGTTCAGATTTCTTAATTAGGGACTGATTTCTGACATCAGGAATGTAAATTAGCTGCAATTATGTCTTTGCTGCAGCCTAGCACCTTCTCATTCCAATAGTTTTACAAATGTTAATTGCTTGTCCTGGCTCCTTTCAGAAGCATCTTATTCTGCAGCTGGGGAAACTGAGGAACAGCTTGTGTTACTTGCCCCAGCCAGCACAGCTGCTTGGTGAGGGCTGAGAAAAAGCCGTGGCAGCCTGATTCAGGCTGCCCTTTCGGAAGGGTTTCTGCAGTGTTTGTGGCTCTCCAGCAATGGGGCACTTGAAAACCCCTTGCTGAGTCTTTCCTAAGCTAAAATACTCAGTTAAACTACATTTACCTGACAGTTATGACTGTTTGTGGTAGGACCTCAGGTATGCTGCATTTACAGGCCATTAGGCAATTTTTCAGCAATTTTAGTGATTGCTTTCTAAGTGCTGTTCTCACCAGACCAGTTTCTAGTGGAATTTGAGTAATGCTGGTGTGATTGCAAGCTTTGTTAGAATGAAACCTGTATTCGATGTAGACAGACGTCTTAAACATGGTTTTGTCTCTGCTTTAATCATGGAATCACAATAGTTTGGGTTGGAAAGCCCATTAAAGATCACCTAGTTCCAGCCCCTCTGCCGTGGTCAGGGACACCTTCCACTAAACCAGGTTGCTCTAGCTGGTTTTTTGTGCAGGTAGACTGAGAATGGAGGCTTTGATTCAGGTTTGAATCTGTAATAGTTTGTTGAGGAAGACATCACCCTTTCATGGGTTTTGTAGGGATTTTTATGCTGGTTTTTCTGTAGATGATTAGTAGTTCATCCATACAAGCTTCATGTATGTAAGTTTAATTGTTGAAAGACAAATCTATTTGCTTTTCCTTCTGCAGCTACACAGCTGATTATTTTTTACTTAATTCTCAGTCATTTACTTGCAGTTTTCTCTAGTCCGGGACCACCCTTGGTCCTTACAGGGCAGGCTTTGACTGTGACCTCATAATTACAGGATACTAAAAATTCAAATGAGAATGAACCTTAGCTGCCCAACGCTGAAGTAACTCTGTTTCTCTTTTCAGACTTTGTAACTTTCTTCTGGAAAATCCAGATTATCCAAAGAAGGAAGGCAGAGTGGTTTTAAACCCCAGCAGCAGCCTGCTTGCTAGCCAAGATGAGACAAAGGCAAGTGAGAGTATCCACATCTCCTGCTGCCTCTGGGCAGTCTGTTCAGCCTGAGTGGACCTTGGGATGTCTGCTTTGATTAGTGTGTGTTTGCAGAGTGCCTGACTGAGCCTGGCTTTCACGGGAGGCCTCTGGGTATGTGTAAGGCGGCGTTAAATAGCAATAATTAGTTGCTTGCAAGATGACTTCCAAGCCTTTCCTGTTTGGCTGTGCCAGAGCTGCACAGTGTCTGCTCCTTTGCCTCCAGCGAGCCCCTCTGCCCTGCCTGCCTGTCACCGCCCCATCTCAAGTGTTCATTTTGATAACTGAGACAAGAATTCCATAATCATGCTGTCACATGAAGTAGCCTTGGCCCTTGGGTCTCTCTAGTGAGGTCTTTAGGCATTGCCTTGCAGCCTCCTAAATGCAAACCTCCCTACAGCTGCTTGATTTTATTTGTGTTTTAAAACATCCATTTAACAAAAAAATTCTCTCTGAGCTGCTTTGGGGATGTTGAAATAGCTCTTTGTGGCCTGAGAGAGATGTTGAATACCTCTTTCTACTCTTGGAAGCATCTCTCTACCTCAAGCTAATAAAGTTGTTCACTCTTCATGGTAACCTAAATATTTCCTCTCCTTGCTGTCTCAGGCAGCCATACACCATGGTTTTAAGCTACATTTTACCTTGTGCAGGTCACCTGCAGAGATGCCTGGGCCAGTAGACTTTGCACCCACACTGTACTAAGGTGCTCAGAGCGGGGTGCCACATACCCTGAATTTTAGGTGCTCTTGCAGAATGCCCTGATCACTGAGAGAGCCATTTGTGTCATTCCTGTGTGTATTTATCGCAGCCTTTTAATCTTTTCCATTTTCTCCTTAGGTGCCTAAAGTGGACTACTTCGACTTTTCCAAGCTTGCCCCCCTTGACCAGCGGTGCTTTATTCAGGCAGCTGATCTCCTCATGGCAGACTTCAAAATGCTGAGCAGCCAGGACATCAAGTGGGCGCTGCATGAGCTCAAGGGACACTATGCAATCACACGAAAGGTGCTCTAGTTCAAGTCTGTTTTCTTTCCTGGGCTTATCTCCCATGTTTGCAGAGAGCAATGTGATGCTTTAGCCTTACTGTACCATCTGCTGCTGTGTGGTTATGGGTTTTATAATAATCTTCCTTTCCTTTTAAGAAGTTTTAATTCATTTAGTAGAGATTTTCAAAATTTATTGGCCAGACAGGATGCTGCAGGAAGTTTTTACTTTCCCTAATAGGAGAGCTGGGGAAACACGAGCTGGGTGATGCATTAAACTGGGAAGTGTTCCTGTATGTTGCCACTGAAGTGCAGTATAATTGCCAATAAAACCTAGACTTTTAGCTAAATCTTTAAACATTTAACTGCTGCTGCTGGTTAACTGACTGCAGGGTATTAAGAAGCAGCCTGAGTATCACTGTCCTGTTTCTTCTTATTACAACTTGTGGCATGAGTCCTGAATTCCTTATAAAAGTTTCACTGTCATGGAGATGCAAAGACAATTATTTGGAGTATCAGCAAAGTGAATGTCAGTGTGGCTTCAAGTTTTTCACTTGTGTCTGCTCCTCTGTTTTCCTCTCCTTGAGCTTCTTTCTCTACTATTCCAGGACTTAACTAAAACAAAACTTCTTGTCTGTTCACTTGATTGATTTAGCACTGAGTATTTGAACCTCACCTTTTTAAACAAAAAGCCCAAACGCAGCAACAAAAAAAGAAGCCAAACCAGCTCTGCTTAATACAGCTGGTGCCCACTCTGATATTAATAGCTGAGCTGTTATGAAGTATCATTCACCTAGTTTGTTTTTATGGAATAATTATGTTGAGTACATAAAGGAAAGATGTGTATTTGCCTCTATTTGGAGTGTTTGGCTTTCCAGTTCTGGGTCAGTCCTAAGCCCATGTTTGTACTGTGCTTCAGCTTGAATTAAGTGCTCCTGCTTTCTTCCAGGCACAGGATTTAAGTCTGTATGTTGTTTTCTAGGCCTTTTCAGATGCTATCAAAAAGTGGCAGGAGCTGTCTCCTGAAACCAGTGGGAAACGAAAAAGGAGGAAAGAAATGAATCAATATTCATATATAGACTTCAAATTTGAGCAAGGTAAATGCCAAGCTGTGTGTATTGTGCTCTCTGCATTGTTATTGTAAGCAGAACTGGCTTGCAGCAGAAAGCAGCTCCTCTTAAAAGGGATGTGGTCCCAAAAGAGCTGAGTTTCTGTCACTGGTATATGTTTTGGAGATGCTCTTCATTAGTGCCTCTGCTTGGTAAAGTCCTGTCTGAGCTGCTGAAAGTCTTGCAGCTGGTGGTGTATGGAGAAAGAAGGATTTAAGCTTTGTTCTGGCTGCTCCATCCCTTTTTATTGAGCCTTTCACTCTGCTTCAGGGGATGTGAAAATTGAGAAGCGCATGTTCTTCCTGGAGAATAAGAGACGGCACTGGAGGTCCTATGACAAGCTCTCCCTTCTCCCACCGGTGCTGCTGGAGCAGGAATTCTATGAGCAGAAAGTGAAAGAGATGGCAGAGGTGAGTGATAGGAGCTGCTTTGATCGTGTGCAAATAACTTCAACAACTGTTGAAGTTTTGGCCCCAAATGTGAAAAATCTGTCTCTTACAGAAATTCAAATGCTGAACCAAGTATTGAATAAATATGTTTTCCCCTTCACTACCTGTTAACACATGTCTCTTTCCAAGTACTCAATTTTAAAGGAGCAAAGCCAAGCACAGAATTTCATATTTACTTAAATATGCAGCTGCTGCTTGTGCAAACACCATTCTGGAGGGTTTTTTTTGCTATAAAGTGGTGAAAACTCTACTAATTAACTCTTTCCTCTAATTGTTAGCAGGCTTCTCTGCTGCTTTAGGGCTTGTAATTGCAGCTCAGCGTTGGTGGTGAATAATGACCAGGCCCAAGGCAGTGTGTCCACTCACTCTGCATTCTCCAGGCTGGCAGTTCTGTGGCTCCAGAACGGTCTGGCCTGTGCTGAGAACTGGGTGTTGTGAAGCAGAACCTGCAACACCCACTGCTGTGTTGTCTTCCCTTTCTAGGCTGAGGAAAGACTAAACTCATAGCTCTGCACCCACAGTCCTTTCTGAAGTAGCTCCTTAAAGATCCTGGTCTGTTAGGCAGATGGATAAGGTCTCCTTTGAAACACAAAGCTCGTGTTCTCTGGAGGGGCCCATTGGATGAGATCATTTCTGCCTGTGGAAACCTGAACCAGCAGCTCACCATAATATAGAATTTGGTTCTTTGTTCTTGCTGCCTTTGCTTCTCCCATCTGTTTTAGCTGAATCATAAATTGCTTAATGGATTGGAGGGATGGGCTGAGTGATGTTACAAGCTGACAGCGAGCCTTTTATGGTGGTTTGAGAGTCCTGAGATAATGTAAATGAGTGGAGAATTTGGAAAATTGCTTTATCTATTCTGTAAATACAGATGCACATGTCTCTCTTGCAGCATGCGGACTTCCTCCTGGCTCTGCAGATGAATGAGGAACAGTATCAGAAGGTCAGTATCTATGATGTTACAAGTTGAGTTCAGCTTATGCACAGACAGTGTTTTGCACTTCCTAATTCACAGATTCATTTAGTTCTGGAATGGAGCTTTTCTGAAGCTGCATTTCACTGTGCTGCTTTTGCTGAGCTGGCAAAACCTGTGTTGGCTGGCTTTTAGGAAAGGTAGACAGGAGCTGAGGCCAGCAAGACGGTATTGATGCATGTAATGATCTGTAGTAATTCAGCTTGTATCTTCACTGCTCAGAACAAACATTGCAATAGAATAGCACCAGGTTTGCTCTCATTCCTGTCATTATGGCTGTTTAAAACAGATCCACTGCTGTTGGAGCTTGGCCAGTGGGAAGGCCTTCCTTGTTTGCAGAAAGAATTCTTTAAAAACCTGAAAATCAGCCCTTCCACTTCAGAGAAAATGTAGAGAATGGTTCAGCAGCTGTGCATTACATTTTGGTCTCAATCCTTATTTCCTCTTCAAACTTTGGAAATAGTGAGCTGTACTTACTTTTTAGCAGTAGCAAGCTTCTCCACCTCCAGAGTTAAGAGGCCAAGACAGGGTCTGCCCAGGCAGATGGTAAATGTTCCTTTAGAGGGTAACAGATCTGAATCTTGGTTTTCCCCATCAGAGTGGTGTGTACACTCAAGCTGGTTCCCTGTGACTGCAGCTTCCCAAACCCAAGATGCTTCTCTGCCTGTGACCTAAGAATTATCAATCACTTCATGTTCTGTAGCTTTTTGGAACCTGTCAAGCCAGACGTGAAGATACAAAGTGACCTAAAACTGAGCTTCTGGTTGCACATAGGGAATTTGGACCACTGAATAGGATATCTAATGGAATGGTATATATCTGTAGCAGTTTTTTAGGATTAATGCTGGCAATTTTTTCTGGCTTGCAGTTGTGTGTGTGTGTGTTGCTATAGCTATTGATGTTTTGATGCTGATTCCTCTGGTGGCTGCAGGACGGGCAGATGATCGAGTGCCGCTGCTGCTACGGCGAGTTCGCCTTCGAAGAGTTGACTCAGTGTGCAGATGGTCACTTGTTCTGCAAGGAGTGCCTAATTAAATATGCTCAGGAGGCAGTTTTTGGCTCTGGGAAGGTAAGGATTTCACAGCTGGACAAGGGGGAAATGGATAATTGCTGTTGGGAGATGCCATTGCTATTTGTGTAGTGTTGTTGCTTAAAACAGATGTAACTGCACTTCCCAGGAAATACTTGCATGGAATGGTGTCCTAAAATCCAAGTCAGTCTCGCCATCAAGTGAAGCCAACAACTTCACAATGTGATCTTTGCACAGGATTTCAGGGTTACTAACCTCTTCTTTTTTTTGCTCTATGCTTAGCAATTTGATTATAAGGAAAACTTCCTACAACGTTAACAGTAACAGCAATCACTTGTGTGGTACTAAATAAACCAGTGGTATCTGCACAGAGAACACTTCTCTGACTTGGCCAGTCTCCTTCTACCTAAGAGTTTGTCCTTCATAATACCACTGTGATCCCAACTTAATTTGGGGGTTGGTTCCTCTATGGTACTACTAACCTCCTTAATCTGTGATTTAGCTAGCAATTATCCTGGTACTTAGCTGAGCTATAAACAAGTCATTAACCTGCTCTGAAGTGTGTGTGCTCCTTTGCCTCAGGATATGATGCTCAAACTGTGGGATGCTGTTGTACTCTGGGATCCATTTCATGTAAATGTGTAAACTGGCAGCTGTAATTTATATGACTTTATTGAAAAGAATGCACCCTGTGAGTGCTGGTTCTCAGCAGAGACTGTACAATAATAACGGGCTGATACATCGTCACAGTGGCCTTGGAGCGAATTGTGATCCCAGCTGGCAACAGCATCTTCCTGCCCAGTGTTTATTTGAGGCCTGATTTGTTTAATCAGTCTTGTTCTTCCCATAGCAAACCCATTCTCTGGCAGTCATCTTAGATAGATTTAGATGAAACATTGGGAAAAAAATTTTGTTACAAGGCACTGGCAGAGAAGCTGTGGATGCCTCATCCTTGTAAGTGTCCAAGGCCAAGTTGGACAGGGCTTGGAACAAGCTGGGCTAGTGGAAGGTGTCCCTGCCCATGGCAGGGGTTTAGAACTGGATGATTTTAAAAGTCCCAAAATCCAAGTCTGAGATCTGCTGACTTTAGTTCTTATTTTCTCTGAGCAAGGTTGTGCACTGATTTGCCTGCAAGTGTTGTGGATCCTTTGTTGCTTTTTGCTAATGTGATACTGAACTTGAGCTTTCTTTCCAACCCCAGTCAGAGCTCAGCTGCATGGAAGGCAGCTGCACATGTTCCTTCCCCACCAGTGAGCTGGAGAAAGTGCTTCCAGAGAACATCCTCTGTAAATACTATGAGAGGAAAGCTGAGGAGGAGGTGGCTGCTGCCTGTGCAGATGAGCTCGTCAGGTGAGTGTTCCACAGAGAATGCTGCACTTACTGCTGTAGAAAATTGTTCCTTGAAACCCTACTTTTGTGCTGACTCTGATATAGATAGCTTTTAAAGAGCTGGATTATAAATTCAGACTTCTGCCTTCCCAGGTCTGTTTTTATTCTGCCTTTGACTAGGAGCAGATTAAAATTCAATAGGCTTGTCTCCCCCAAGACTTGCTTGCCAGCTCTGTGCTGATCCTCTAAATTACATGGTCAAAAGCAGTGCTGAGCATATAATATTTTGATTGCAAATGGAGAAGTGATCGAAGAAATATGAGCAAAAAGGCAATAGTCAGCACATCCTGGCAACAGGCATTGGGTTGGCAGCCTTAGCAACTTCCACACAGCTATTTAACTAAATCAGCTTTCAGCAAAGCTATGTTTGGCACTCTGCATTAATGGCATTTTGTTTTGGGCTACAGGTGTCCCTTCTGTAACTTCCCAGCTCTACTGGACAGCGATGTGAAGAGGTTCAGCTGCCCCAATCCCCGCTGCAGAAAGGTAACTGGGGGATATTTCACATTTGGCCTCTTCTGGAGTTTTGGGCAGGAGAGCTGGGAGGGCAACTCACCCTTCCTAGCAGCAGTATCTCATGTGACTGCATAGGGCAGCAGTCCAAGTGTTTGCTGGATCTTACTGATCTTCTATAAAACTGGGTGCCTGGACAGGTGAATTTCAGGGCACTGTTGATAAAAGAGAACAGGAGTCCTGTCTTTTCTTGGAAGATGTTGACTAAAAAAGCCTAAGGGTGCCAGAGGTTGCTGTCTTGCATATACAGAAATGTTCTGGTTGAACATGGAACTGGGTGGTTGTACGTCAAAACCAAATTCTGATCTTGTATCTAATGAAACTTCTGGCAAATGAGCTGGAGCCAACCTTACATGTGTGTTTGAGGGAATTGGTATCTGCATTTTTCTTTTATGGGATAGCTTGAATACAGATTCAGTTGGAAGTGGCAAAAAAACTTGTTGGACGAACTGGCTGAAAGGGCAGATCTTTGTGCTTTTCCCAGGTGCTAATGGCCATAACATGAGAAATGATCAGGGCAAGTAGGGGGATGGAATGGGGAAAACTTGCTGCTTCTGCACCATCAGTTCTGGGGAAAAACAGAAGCACAGAAATGTTTCCCAGTCTTGTGAACAGATGCAGGACCCTGCTTACATCTGGTGCCAGCAAGGCAGGGCAGGATCAGTGCTTGGCACTAAGCTACAAGGCCTCTTGCATCACTGTAGCCACAACAGTGGATTCTCATGAGTTCTGAGATTCCTGCTAATCACTGAAATTCCTCCTGAGGCCATTAACCTTACACTTGTAGCTGCCAGAGCTTTGGTTTCTCTCATTGATGTGGTATCACCTTTTGCCTGTATTGAGAAGTTAATATAAGGTTAAATTCTGTTGTCTGGAGAAGTTGAAGTTGCCAGCACTGAACTCTCAAGTCTGCTGTGAAAATTGAACTTACCTGGGGGGAGAAAGCTGCTTATGAAATATGCACAATTCCATTTTAGATCCTGATCTCCAGATAAGTTTTGTTAACATCTACCCTTCACAATTGGGAAGGCATTGTAGTCCCGATGGATTGTCCCAGTGTTGGAGCAAGGAGGTTTGCTAGGCACTAGGTGGCAATGTTGATTCACGTTTAAATCTCAGTTTTTTTCTAACTGTTTTTGCAAAAGCCGAGTTGTTTTCAAAATGTACATATGTCAGCACTACAGAACAGAATTCGGGCTTGACAAACATGAACCCTTCAATAGGTAAAATGAATTGAAGTCGCTTTTTCCCTAAAATGTGTAATGCAGCAGAGTAACCATGGTAAGAGGGATCAGTGCTGAAATGTTTCTTTCCTACTGCTTTGCTGTTTCATTTCCTTCCTAGTGTACTGCCTGTTCCCCCCCCTCCCTGGGGTTACAGCATTCCAGTGGGCTGGATTTCTGGTTTCCTGGACAGCTTGTGTTGATTCATTAGCTGAGAATCTGCTGAGTTGCTTTGTGCTCTTCTTAGAAGTCTTTAACAACTTTAGGATTTGAAGTCGAGGGTGAGGAATTTGGATAGCAGGATGTGGTGTCTCGCAGCATCAGCTGCAGTGGTTCTTTATATTCCTGCTATCTCCTCTCTCTCCAGAATGAAGAATTTCAGTTAATGCTCTTGCTTGCAGGAAATGATTACCCTAAGGGAGGAAAGGGCTAATCTAGAGAACTCCACAGAGGTTGGAGAGGATGCATTGGCTTTGCTAGCAGTGCCTCTGGCAGACTCGGTGGTGGTGATGACTGATCCTGGAAGGAGTCCCTCTCTAGTTGGAAGGACTGCACTCACACAGCTGAACATAAAGCGAGGGGAAGTGTGGAAAGGGGAAGGTCAAAATGTGTCTCTCCCAAAATCTCAGAGCTCTTTGAGGGTGGGGAGAGGAGGACCAGATGGTGGACCTGTTGTATCCCTGTGCTCCATCACCTGGATCCTTTGTCTTGCTTTGGGAGTTCATGTTGATACCTCAGGCTCTCCATTAAATCTTGCAGGGAGGTTCATTGATATTTGGGCCAGCAATGGATACGTTGTAAAGCAAGTGATGCGAACCAGCTGGAAGCCTTTACTTTGGCTGTGTGTCTGTATGCTGGACTCAACAGTAAGAACTCTACATGTACCCGGGTCACTGCTTGTGCATCTCACCTGTAGTTCCAGTCATTTGCATCTTGCAGGGACCAAAATGTGGCTAATTGTAACCTGAGCAACGGGCAGAGCTGCCCTGCCTCCTGTGAGTGCCCGGCTGCACGGGGAGCATGCAGATGAG
This sequence comes from Picathartes gymnocephalus, assembly GCA_013390045.1. Taxonomy (NCBI): domain Eukaryota; kingdom Metazoa; phylum Chordata; class Aves; order Passeriformes; family Picathartidae; genus Picathartes; species Picathartes gymnocephalus. The sequence continues at coordinate 135,047 of WEKY01022944.1, read as the reverse complement.
CTGGTACCATCTGCCAGGACCACTGTGGCTCCAGCTGTGTGGTGTCAGTGTTGGCTCCTGGTGAGGTGGCCAGGGCTTGAATCTTAATATGACAAACAGCAGGGTGGAGGAAAACCTTAGTTAGCCAAGGAAAATTGTTGTCTGAGCCACCCTACAGATGCATTCTCTGTGTGTGCAGTCTGCACTGGTGCTGGGGCAGAGGCAGCTTTCACCCAGATTTGGCTGAGTACTGAGGTTTTGCTCTGTAAGAAGCTGCTGACTGGCACATGGAGCCAGGCTTCCTGGTGACAGGAGGGTTTTCTAGCCTGCTTCTTCAGCCTCCATCTTGGAGGGATCCCTGTATGGAAGCAGCGCTCAAATTTCTCATCTCTAAGGATGCACGTTTCTCCTCCCAGTGCTCCAGAGCAACCCAAAACTGGCAAATGTAAAACAAGGAAAGGCACATGTTGCTGGTTGAGTTGTGCAGTACTGGAAGGTGAATGTGCACTTGTGCATGGTGGGGAAAGTGCTGTTTTCCACCAGAAAAGGAGGTCCATCCTCTCTGCTCAGCCTCCCTCCTCCCAAGACCCCACAATGTTGAAGACAAGGCTTTTGTTCCCAGCTGCTGCTGCCGTCCCTGGCGCCGTGTTGTGGGAGTGGGAGATGGTTTCCCTTCTTTGCAGTCTCAGCACAAAGCACTGCAGGGCTTTCAGCCAGCAAGAGATGGGGAGCTGAAAGCTGCCGTTGCCATGGAAATAATGCATGCATGGAGCAGCAGAGAGCTTGAAACCCCCAGCACTCATTTCACAGCCAGGCCACATTGCAGGGACTTGCGTTTCCAAGACTCTTCCTTAAAACTCCTTTCCATAGCATGGAATTTTTATTGCTTTATGGTACCCAGTTGTCTGGGTCAGTGCTGGCTGGGTGTAAGAGGTGCTGGCATGTGGCTGCATGGAGTGGGATGGCATTGCCCTCAGACTGGGCAGCTGCCGTTCCTGTGCATCCCCAGTGGGTTTGGGGACTACCTTGAGCATTGATGTGCCTATCTCAGATGGTTAAAATCTCTGCTCTTTTGCCTTTTATCTTCAGCTTAGGCTCTCTGGCCACTGACAATCCTCACGTGTGTTAATTGGCAGCACCAAGACTTGGTGTTTTAGGGCACGCCTTTTTAAGCTGCTCTGTGTCTCGGGATTGATTTGGAGGTGCTGGTTAGGAACAGATGCACCCAGCTGCTTTTAGCCTTCATTTTCTGCTGGAAGGGAGACAGGTTCAAACTTGCACCGAGCTGTGCCTGAACAAGGCCGTTCTTAGTGGGGCACCACCAGCACCAGTAACGAGCGCAAGTTGCGCTGTGTGGTTTGCACAGCTCTGACAGGAGTGGTCTCACTGAAATAAATTATTGCTTGATCAACAAGACCTGAAGTTGCAGGAGAAGGTGAGGGGGATACTGTGACACCCGTGATCTCTGTACCTGGTGCAGCAAGGCACATGTAGCTGCTTGTGGTTCAGGGGTGGGTAACAAGGCCAATGATCGGGTTAGGAGTGTTTTATAGAGTGCAGGGGGAAGTGTTTGTGTAACCCAGCACCAGGGGATGTGTTCAGGATGACACAGCTGTCCAAGGATGTCATCTAACACATACCACAGGGCCCATTACTTCTGTGCTAAAGGCTGGGCCATGCTGCCCAGAGCTGCCCTGCCCGACTCCAGATGTGCTGTGGGTTTAGGCTCAAACTGTATCAGGATTTGTCAATGGCAGGGTGTGTGTGCAACACGGAAAAAAAGATTGGCCTGGTTGGAGAAATTGAGCTTGTCCAGAATGCCTCAGAGTAGGATATACATATGGAGAATTACTTAATTCTCCTTGTTTTGCAACATGTTTTCCCAGCTGTTGAAGTCTGGTGTCTCATTCAGCTTCCTGACAGCAGCACAAACATTTTGAAAGTCCCATGGTCCCATCTCATTCTCTGTTCAGACATTCTTATTGCTGTTATCCGTATGTTTTTCCTTGAGCCTGTTTATTTGGATTTGATTGTTATTTGGAGCTTAGCCCCACAGCTTTAGTGCAGAGCAGAGCCAAAGGTGGCATTTGCTGTAGCATACCCCTCGCTAATTTCTTCTTGGTGGCAATGACCTAAAGTCCCAACTCCAGTGTTTAAATTCCCATCCTCCTGTGTCTCTTAAGAAAATTTGTGGGGACAAAGAAGAGAAGGAAATGTGGTGTGCAGGACTTTGCTACATGTCTTCATAGAACTACAGAATGATTTGGGTTGAAAGGACCCTTAAAGACCATTTGTTTTCACCCCCCCTACCATGGGCAGGGACACGTTCCACTAGACCAGGTTGCTTAGGGCTCTATCCAGCCTGGCCTTGAACACTTCCAGGGATAGGGTTTGGGAATGGAGTGCTTGTGCCTGTGTCCACTTTGACCTGGAGACGTGTCTCCCACGTGTCCATGCCAGCAGAATGCTCTAAGCCATCTTTTCATGGCTCTGCCATCTTCCCCCTGAGCACTGCATCCCTGACACCTCCAGCTCCGGAGCTCTTGGCTACACCCTTTTTAAACTTGCAGCGCGCATGGGAACTCGCTGGGCGCTGTTGGTGCCAAAACCACAACAAATGGTGAGTTTCCGTCTGTCAGCTCGGCTCAGCCCGGCTCAGGCTCTCCACGGCTGGGCAGGCGATTTTCATTTTTCTTCCATAAAAGGACATTGCAGCTCGGCTGCAGCAGCGGTGCCGGTGCCGAGCCTCAGGCAGGGCGAGCGCGATGCTATCGGAGCACGGCTTGTTCCCTATCTCCGCAGAGGGATGGGCCTGAGGGAGGGACCAAGGTCGAAGGTGGGGTTGAGATGATTGTAGGCAGCAGATAACACCGCCCCC
>WEKY01022944.1:92839-132157 GCA_013390045.1 Picathartes gymnocephalus | reverse complement strand
CCCCGGTAGGTTTTATTGCTGGATTCTAAAGGGAGGTAGATAGCAGGAGAGAGCTCGTGGTAGAGCAAACCTTAAGTACAGTCCTGCGGAGGACGAGCACGTGCGCTGAGCCATGTGGGCCGTCCCATCGAGGCAGGGAGGGTCAGAGCTGCTTGGGGAGTGCTGAGAGTTGGGAGATCTTCTCATCCCCAGCTTTTATGCTGGGCAAGCTACTTGTCCTGGGAGGAAACTGCAAGGGGAATAAGGGAAAGACATGTGCCAGGGGTTACGGTCTTACACCTTGATGTTTGCTGTGTGCTTGGACTGGGCAGGAGCAGCAGTAAGTTGCTCCTAAATGCCCCTTTCCAGAGAAGGAGGCACAATAATCGGCCCCAAATCACTGCTTGCCAACTTGTCACCCTTTGAGACACATAGGAATGAACTGTAGAAACTCTGAGAATACTCCACCTGGAAGGAGGGTAGGAGTGGGCTGGGTTAATTGCTGTGGTGGGGTGGAGAGACTCTAACAGCGGGAGCTCAGGTGCTGCTGCTGCTTTAACAAGGTCAAGTCTGTTTATGCAGTGGTATGTGGAAATGCTTCACTTGATAAATGAGTCTGACAGAGGAGGAGAGAGTGAGGCCCAGCCTGGAAATGGACCTGAGGAAAGAGGTCAGATTAAATGGGATATCTGTCTCTTGCAGGGGAAAAAAAAAAAGCTGCTGAAAGCAGGAACTCGGACTAGTCCCTTTAAAATATACTGTGTAAGTCAGTGCAATTATGAGCAACAAAGCTTAGTCCTGTGCTTGCTTTCTGCCTTGTACAGCAATATCCAGTCAGTGAAAAGCCAGTTGAAAAGGCTGTTCACTGACCAGTGAGTGCCTCTGTGCCAGGTCCATACGAGGTAGCAGTGGTAGCACTTCCATTCATAGCTTTGTCCTTTGCTGGGGAAAAGTTCAGAAGTAATAAACTGAGTACAGCTTCATGTGGAGATGGAAATTTAAACTTCAGCATCTTGTTTAACCTTTTGTCCCTGGGCACAGGGAGCCTACAACTGTTTAGGCAAAGGGAACACTGAGAGCAGCAGCACACCTGCGGTGGTCAGTTCTGGTTTATGATGACTGTCTTTGGACATAAGTGATGGATTCCACAAGGAATTGGACAAGAGCACCCTCAGTGGGTTGTGAAAGACCTTTGTCTGCCTTGAATATGGAAAATTGGTGAAGTGGCCTTGTAGCTGAACTCCTGGGGCCGGAAGGACCCTGAAAGCTGTAGCTGTGCTGAGGCTGAGATCTGCTGCAGGCTGAGATGAGCTGGCAGCTTTGCCTTTTCCTCCTCAATCCCTTTGAAAATGAAAGGGACAAGAGGGTTTTCTTCCATTTCATGCAGACAAGAGTGGTAATAATGTAACATGGTCACCCTAACCTAATTTAGGGAGAAACCCTACATCTCTGTATGGACCAGAGTGCTCAGATTCCTTCATTTGTTTGATTTTTAAACAGTGAAGCAACTTTGCTCAGTCACTTGTCTGTCCCCATAACAGGTTGCAGTGCCACTGAGTGTTCCTGGGACTGCTCTGAGCTTGGTACAGGTCATTTCCTCAGCAGTCTAAGGTTAAAACCCTGCCTGTAGTATATTTGCAGAGTGTTGGAGCAGGGTTATCATTTTGCTGCTGCAGTGGAAATGGATGTTGGAGGGGATGGAAAAAGGCTGTTCCCAAGCCAAATTAAAAACATTGTTCTGACCTTACTCAAGAAGCTGTGTCTTCCTTCTCTTTCCTCCCCCTCACATTCCTGTCGTAGTAATCACTGATCTCTAACCTCAGCTTCATTTGCCACAGCTAACCACTTGAAAAATGCACTTAAAAAACCCCATACACCTCATTTTGCTGTACCTTAGTGTGCTTCCAGGGCAGAGTTATCTTTGGAGAGGTGTGAGTCAGAGAGGTTTGGAATAGCATCGAGTCAGGGCACTGATGACTCCTCAGGCCAGAGCCCAAGATGGCCTAACCTGGTGCAGGGAGTGTGGGGAGGTGTTTTGCTTCTCCTTTCTGTTTGCACATAAACAGATTTCAGCAGATGACACAGTCATCAGACTTCCTGAGCTAACACAAGGCTGCTGCAGACGATGGCCATTCTGGAGGCTGTCAGTGGAGTTTGTTTCCTAATTTGGTCACAGTGTGTTCGGGGCTGGCCTGCTTTCCTTTTTTCTTTTTTTTTTCTTTTTTTCTTTTTAAAAACACCCATCCTTTTCTCTCATTGTTGTGGAGGGGAAGCTGTTTGTATCTGAGAACCTCCAGCTCCTCTCACTTCCTCTCCACAGAGGAAGTGATACTTGAAAGGCCCAAAACACCATGCAGTTCTGAAGCTGATCTTTCCCTTTTTTCTCCTTCTTTTGCCATTCTTCCATGAGTTCACCTCAATGAGCCTGCTGCTTTCTGAGTTTATCCAAGCCCTTTGTGCTGGAGGACTTTGGAGTAGTTGTCTGAAGTGTCAGAGTGAGCTGTGCTGCAGTTTAATTATAGCATTGATAAGCTTGATTTACTGAAATATGTATTTCAGGAGGGAGTGATGTGTGTGATTTCAGGTAATGGAAAGAGCACATGTGTTGGTTTGTACATCATCACTCACAAGAGTCCTGGTACCATGTAGGAAGCTGTAAATACCAAAAACGAGGAGAGAAGACCTTTCAGAGTGAGTTCAGTTGTCTTATAAATCTTCCTTAAGAAGATCCCTGCTTTTCAGTGTTGCACCAGAGTCAGCCCCAAACCAGCTGCCTTCCTGGTATGCAGAGACTCTTCAGCCCTTCACTCTTCACGTGAGTTTTCCTTCAGCAATAGGAACAGCCAAGGAATCATCACCAAACCTATAGGCTCCTTTATTGCTTTTGGTTCTATGCTGAGCTTAGCAGGAAAAGGAGAAAATATAAGGCAAAAACCAAGTCCCCAGGTGATGCAGTTGAGGATGCAGTTCCAGCAGCTTTATTCAGTGTCATGGGGAGGATTATGTGCCTAAGGTGGGGGTGAAGCTGGTGCTGTCGAGGGAGCTGCTGTCAGTTGGAGGAGATTCCCAGGCCTTGGAAGCCCAGGAAAATGCTGGGTTACCTATCCAAACCCAGCTCTATTTTAGGTTCATAGTACATGTCATAAACAGCTTCAGCAGAGCCTGGGGTTAAGGTGTGCCCAGAGCAGATGGATTAGTGGCATTAAAGGTTTGGCTGTAGATGGGCAGGTATGGGCTGGTCTCAGCAGAAATTCTCTGCAGAGAGGAAACTTCAGTGTGTGTCATGTGTGGGATCCCAGGTTACCGTAACCTCTGAAACATGAGTAACGGAGAAACAGGAACACCGCGTGGTGAGGCAGCAAGTTCAGAGGGGCAAAGGGAAGGTGAAACACAAGTTTACTTCTAATTTAGTAAAAATCACCTCTGTGTGTCATTCCTATTTGCATATTATCCTCTAATTAGCCATGACTGACTCACCCACCACTTCCACCTGAAAGGAATGATATGTTTTGAAGTGTATGGTTTATAATCTCAGTAGGCCAGCAATTCTCCTCCTCTTCTCCCCTCCGCTGCCAATGTCCCCCAAAATGCATTCTCTTATTGCTTTTAACCTTCAAGCCTCTTTTCTTCTGCTCTCTCTGTTACTACTCTTGCATTATTAATGGCCTGTAGCAATTCAGCCAGAACACTGACATTACTAATTACTACTTGTAGCAGAGGAATGGGGAGCAAGATAGTAACTGGGTCAGGAAATGCTGTCATCATAAAATGAAAGCATCAGAACTGGAGAGCAGAACTGTTTGTATGGGCAGGTTTGCATTGGAAATACCTCCTTCACCCTGGAGCACACCTGTGCACACTCGCCTTGCACATCCCCTTTGCTTATTTGGTGTGTGCAGATGGGAAAACCATCACACAGAGAAAGGTTAATGGACCTGTAATTTCCAGCAGCAGAGAAATGGAGTGATGGGTTGTGTTCTGCCTGGCAGCACTTCAAGCATCACAAAATTCACATGCTCCTTGTTGCTGTAGCAGGAAGCCCCTTCCCCTGTTGGTGTCAAAGGCTGAGGAAGCAAAGTGGCTGCATTTATTTTTGCATTCAGTGAGAGCCTGTCATGCTCAATGCGTTCAGATTGTCCTTGGTAGCACCAAGGGCATCCTACAGCAGCAAACAGCTCACTCTGCTCCATGTGAGAGAATACGGCTGCTATGAAACCAGAACATTATTTTAGGGATGTAGCAATTAACCTGTGAATATTGGGCATGAGGAATTGCCTGCTTCTGGTTAATGGAGCTGTGCCTCCTCACTCAATTGGGCAAAGCATCCGCTGGAGAATCTGGCATCCCTTGGAGGCCTTGTGTGAACAGTTGTCTGTTGTGTTAGCTTTCCCCTTGAGAGGGGGGCACGTGTGAACACGGGAGTGTCATTGACTGTAAAATGTATCGACTCTTATGGTAAGTGACAGTCAGAGAAGGTCATCTTTAAACACACGCTGTAGTCTCTGGATAGTCAAAACAGCTAAAATGCATAGGTCAGCAGTAAACTACAAACCCAGAACTGATCAGTGTGTGCTAGCAAAAGACAAGTCCCTCTCCCAAAAACATGCTTACAAAGAAAATAGGCAAACTGAAGGCTGATCCCTCCCAGAGGCATAACTTTGGTTGCTAGTGATGAGAGCACATCTCTGGCTGAAATGTCTGGCTCGAGGTGGCAGATTCCCAAGAAGTCTCTTGGAGACAATGAAGGGACCGTGTGTGTCTCCCCTCTCTGTGCTGCTGGTCCCAGGAGTGTGACTGCCTGCCCGTGCATCAGCTGGGAGCCCTTGTTCTGGATGGGTGTGGGGAAGCATCAAAGCAGCCATGAACTCGAAGCTGCTTCATTGACGTTCCCGGGAAGGCGGGAGGCCAGTGCAGGAGCAGTGTGACTCCCTCGCAAGTCAGATGGTAACTCACACAAAGCCAGCTCGATATTTAGGCTGGGCAGACTTGACAATATCCCCTTTCAAAGATTATCCGTTAAACTGTCCTAGTCACACACCGCCTTTGGCGCCTGCCTGAGCCTTTTGTAAGGATGAGCAGTATTTAAAAGAGAGGCTCGCTGCTCTAATCTCTTCTCCGTGGGCTGTAAAACCTATCCTACTGTAGCTCACCAACTTTATTTCTCTTACTGATCATAATAAGTGTAGGGCTCTTAAATCCTGGCTCATGTTTTATCCGTGGTGTTGGTGGGACTGCCTGTTATCTTGAAGTGAGCCCAAAGCAGAGCTTTGCTGGTGCATTTGAGGGAGAGCAGATGTTCCCATGAAGTGGAAGCTGGTGATAGGCAGTAATTTCTACTGTATTTATTAAAGCCATTGTGAAGCTGGAGAGGTCTAGAGTTTACAATCCCAGTGCACTTTTTTTTTTAAAAAAAAAGGCAAGTACTGATTTGCCACTAAAACTGAGCATTGTCAGTAAGGCAAGTACTCTGTCCAAAATTTCATGTGCACGTATTTAATTAAAAGCCAAGAGGGTTAATGAAGCTTTGAGTGCATAAGGCCTCATTCCCTGAATTTAATTTTCTTTAATTGCTCCAGAGATTGAAATTCCCAGCTGTGGTTGTCCCCTAACATGTGAATTAAGGAACCGGAAAGGGACAATTTGATTTGTCTCATTCAGTGCCAGCTTCTTCCCCTTTGACTGAATTTTCATCTTTTTGGTTGAAAGGGTACTAGATAAAAATCCTTTCTTAAGTCAGTGTTTCAGCTTTGTGGTAGAATGGGCAAAGCTGTGACCTGCTGATACTTTGGACACTGGGAATGAGCTGAAAAACAGGCAGTGTTTGTGCATATTGTGTTACTTTTCCTAATGTATTGCAGAAGATGAAGAGCAAATACAGTTTTTATTCTTTTCCTTCCTCAATGCCTGTCATCATTCAGGATTGGTGGGGTTAAGTCAACAGAATTGCATGACACAGCCCCAATCAAACCAGGCTTTACAAGTGTGTGGTTTCAAAATTAAAAAAATTAAAAAGGTTGGTTTGGGGGTTTGTTGCTTGTTGATAGGGGTGTTGGAACAATGGTCTAAGCCCTCTGTGAGTGTCAGGGTCTTTTTGTGTGAGTTCATAGTCCAAGCTCTGTCAAAGGGCAAAAATCTAAGATGCAGGAAATTCATGTACTGGCGAGATGACCAGTGATGGGAAAAACCTGTTCCTGACTTCATTGTAACAAAAGCTGATGGCCCTTGCTGAATGCCCTGTATGTGGTGAGCTCTGCCTCTATTGTGGCAGTTGCTGTTGGATATTCCAAGGCTGCTGAATGTTTTTGTGTCCTAATGGGCTTGTTAGCAGCTAACAGCCTTGACTGGGTGCTTAATAGGAAAGGGAGCTTCCAGCAGCAAGATGGGGGTTAATTTAATGCACACCTAAGACTGGAACAACAGCAGCAATAAGTGTTTGGGGTCTACCTTTTGGAGGTCTTAGCTGTCAGAAATCCTTAGGAAAATATGTAGTAACATCCCCTTGATCTGGAGGAGACTTGCCCTAAGCCTCCAGCACGTAGTACTGATAGATAAGCACCCCCTGCCTGAACAGATATTTCAGAGCTGTTGAGCTCTCCCAGGTGGCTGCTGCTAAGCTGTGGTGTCTCTGGCGGTTCCTGGAGTGCTTTTTGCGGGGATTGTTTTGGATGCTTTGCTTTCAGGAAGGTCCTGTCCCTCCCTGTTGCTATGGGACAAACCACCCTGCAGGGACCCCTGCCCTGGCCCTGGAGCTGGAGGGATGCAAGGTTGGCTTTGGCACCCAGCAGCAACCTGGAGGTGCACATTTGATTAAGATGGACCATGAACCATCCATATTCATTGAATCTCTACCTGAATCTGTAAAACTATCGGGATTAAAAAAATTTAATCATTTCCTGACATTCTTTCATCCATCTTCATTTCCAGTCAGCGTGGTCATCTTCAGCTAGGGTCAGCACCCTAGCTTCCCCTCTCAAACTTGCACTTCTGGCATGGAGGAATCCACCTTCTTTGCTACTACCCAACACCTCTCCTATGTCTTGATGGTGTGAGTGACCTCTGCCCTGTTGAATAACTAATGGCCAGGCTGGAGTGCCGGGGGTCGCCCTGAGCATGGCTGCTCCTCCCACCGTGGGCTGGGGGAGCAAAGGTGATGCTTTAAGTGGTCTCTGTGCTGCTACCCGTGTAAACAGAGCAGATGTTTCCCCGAGCCAGGGGAGCATTAATGGAATGCATTGGCCTCGGCTGATGTAAAACATGGCAACGAGTTTTGGGGATGAGGTCAGCGGGACTGAAAGCTGATGGGAGTTTAATGTTGAGGCTGCCTCTCCGAGCCCAGGGGTCAACTGAGAGAGCCGTGGCTAATGGAAACCCAAGTACAGTTGTCATAAATCAGTGCCAAAATGCTGAACAGGCATCGCTGCTGCTGGATGCCACAGCCTGGGGTGCTTCTGTAACCACCCATGAGCTCTTGTTCCTCACTGGGTGTCCTTAGTGTCAGTGTTTGATTTTAGAAGGGACAAGGAGGATAAAAATGGAGGGTTTGGGGAAAGCTTTACCTCCACGTACTGGGAGAGCCCTGCCTGCCTCACCTCCTTCACTCTGTTCTTCATGGGATCCCATGGCTGCTGCATCCCATCCATGTGGGGAATGCCAGGAGGGCAGCCAGGATATTGTTGGGATACCATTTTAAACAAGTTGTCCTCCTGGTCAGAGGAGATGGATCGTGTTTCTGCTGTGAGGTTGCTAGGAAGTCCTGAGGCATCCAGGAAAGTGTGGAGAGGCAGGACGCAAAGCAGGCTTGGCACTGCTTAGGGATCATGTGTTTTTTTTAAAAACAAACAAGTCTTGTAAAAAGTAAAGAGCAGCATTTTCCTAGACAATGAGAAATCAGTTTGTTCTCTGACCAAGCAGCGCATTTCCCGTGAAGCTGGATGCTGTAATGTGCCATTTGCCAACGAGATAAGATGGCTGATTGGTTCAGTGATTTATCCCCTGTGAAGCCAATCTGAAAGAATGCTTTATTGCTCTATTTATTTTTTCAAAAGAAGCTTCTTTGACCTCATTTTTTTTTTTTTGTGTAGGGAGCATGCATGCCTTTAAGCTAAATCTCAAAGCCTGGTCAGAATTGGGGTCTGTCTTGAGGGTTGCAGCTTGGAACACAACATCCGTGATGCCGTTCAGAAGCGGAGAGGTGAGCAGCTCTCCCTGAGGCTTTTTCTGATTGAAAACCTCGTACTCACCAACAAAGCCAGTCTGCAGCTTTTAAAGTGTTTGGTTTTTTTTCCTTTCTGAGTCCTCCTTTAAGGGGAGAGGTTAAAACAAAACAGATGCTCTTGGATGGTGTCTCTGCTCTTAGAGGCAGTTGCTGTACGAGGCCTTGGCTCCTGGCACGTGAGGGGAGGATGCTCCCTCCTATTTGTGATCGGATGTCAGGCTTAATGAAAAACCCCCATCTGAAAGAGCCTGATGATCCCCCGGAGTGAGAAGTATCAGTGCTGCTATTGCATTACCTCCATCCCTTAGTTTGTTTGTGCAATTATCCATGTAAGTAAAACCTGAAAGTGCCTCCTTACAGCACTTGTTCTCCCCAAACAAGGGAAAGGATCGCAGCTATCGGACTGGGCTGCAGAGAGAGGGGTGGATTTTTCAGGTAGCTGGAAGCCGTGCCAGGTTGGGCAGGCTGGTAGCCTGCTACTATATTTAGTTTTTCTTGGCCTCCCAGAATGAGCACATTGAACCTTTCTAGATATGGAGATAGGCACAGCACCAGCCAGCCCTGAACATAGTTTGCCAACTTCTGAGCTTTATTTGTTGTTTGGAGCATTGGCCCTCACTGTTCTGTGTCTGGGGTAAGGGATAATGAGATGAGGTTATGTGAACAAGAGTTGGTTTTGTAGCTGTTCTGTCTACAGGTAATAACTGGGGTGTTTTTTAAGAAAAGCTTCTTCATGTAGCTTTAACCCCTTGTGGTGTTTCAGGTGTGCAGAGTGAAGAACAGGTGCTTTGCAGGAGCCATTAGTTGCCTTTTCCAGTTTTGTACCACAAACTAGCATGCAGATACTTTCAGACACCAATTTCTTATACTCTGAGATCCTTTGAATAATTTTGACCTACCTACCCATGTAGTTAAACATTTTTTTTTCTTCCTGGAACTTCATTCTGGTTGCAGCTGTTGTACAAGCTATAGATTTCTGGATTTGTCAGAAAACCATGACTTCAGACCACTGGGATTTTGGTGGGTGGGTGAAAGTGCTAACAGATTAATGAGTCTCACTTAGCATCTCCATCTGCCAGACTAAACCGTGTTCTGCACAGGAGACCTAACACAGCTGGTTTGAGCTGGTCTCTGAAAGCAAAGTGCCTTTACCTAGTCGAGGCTGATCCCAGATGTAAAAAAACAAGCACTGCAGTGTCCTGGGTATAATTATATTTGCCCAGGGAAGTTGTGGATTCCCCATCCCTGGAAGTGTCCAAGGCCAGGTTGGAGCAACCTGGGATGGTGGAAGGTGTCTCTGCCTGTGATCGGGGGTGGAACAAGATGAGCTTTAAGGTCCTTTCCAACCCAAACCATTCTGTGATATATTTCCTTTCCTTTTCCTGATCTAAGCACTATAGTGAGCTTAAGGTGTGCAAATGAGTAAAAGCAGTGGGAAAATGCAGGGAATCCCCTGAGGACCAGGTAGAAGCCCTGGGTCCTCACCAAACACGTGGATCAGGTCTCTTGTCTGACACTTGAACTCTCACGTATTGCTGTGACACTTGCAATTACTTTCCCTGTGCCTTACCTCCATAAGGAGATAAATTAAAATGTGTGGTATAAATCAGATATCTCCATCCCAACGAGGGTGGCTCATACCAGGGGAAGTGCCTGGGAACAGCCATGTGTGCAGCAGTGCTCTCACATTGCAGTTGGCTCCAATCTCTGTCGCTGCGAGGGGCAGCCTCAAGGTCCAGCTGTGAGCAGGAATGAGATGGCCTGATGAGGCGAGAGCTGCTGTGCATTAGCTGTAGCTGTTGGCTTTTCTGTTCCCTCCTGTGAGCTCTGAAAGTTAAATGGGAATGGAGTAGCTGCTGAATAAGAGACATGTTATCCCTTGCCTGCATCCGTTTGTAGGTGGCAAGTTGCCATGGCTAAGACACCGATCAGTTGTTACTGTGAAATGAGGGGTTATTCTTCAGCTTTTTTTTTTTTTTTTTAGAGAAATGGGATATCTGCCATCTCTAGTGCCCAGGAAGTATCTGCAAAAGTGAGTGTTGGTATTAGTGTGAGTGCTGTCTGTGCCTGCACATACACACTCTCCTGCTGTTCCTGGACACCCGTTACCTAATTTTTCCCTTGCCCATGAGACTGGATAAACAGCCCAGAGGCACTGGGGAGCTCCAGGGTGTGGGGGAAAGGCTGGCCTGACTGATTTGGTTATGTAAAACTAAAAGGCATTTACTCGGAGCATTGGGTGGACTGTTCTTGTGTGTAATAAATTGTGCAACTGCACAGCCATACCAAAGCAGACTGAGATCCTCTGACACTCCTCTGACTTGTCTCCCACATGGAATCATTACAGTTGCTTGTCAGGAATATGCAAAATTCCTGTGAACTGCTTGCATGTGCTACTCCAGATTGCTTTCTGCTCAGAGTGCCTTTGCAGTATCAGTGAACCTTCTTGCTGCTCTCTGTGGGTTTGATGACATGCTGTCCCAAAAGTTTGGACTGGATCCTTTTTCTGACGTGCCTCATCACTATGGAAAAGTGAAAGCAAGCAGTGCCAATTACCAGGAAAGCTGTTGTAGTCCTTGGACTTACATGTTGGGCATATGGAGTCAGATCGCCTTTTTTTTTTTTTTTATATTATGACATTAGTGACACCAAGTGTTTTGTTCTGATTCTTAGTCAAGAACGACAGGAAGGTAGAAGACCCTTAGAAGTTTAAAATTATTCTCTGCAGTCTAGAAATCTGCCTTACAGACAGTAAGATGTTAAAGCTAAGTCTCTGAGGAGAAATGTTGAGATCACTTGATGAGTCTGTCAGGGTACACCTCCAGAGATGTGTGTAACATTTTAACTGTAACAGATAATGAGAAGATAGTATTAAAAGTCTAAAAGGCAGAGCTGGCTGAAAACCTGTGCTTTGAGTCACCTTGGAGCTTTTGGATCAAGTTGGGAGATCCTGATGGAGAAGGGGGAGACTATAGACTTAGTTGTAAATGGAATAAAGGGAATGGATGCTTTTATGGGACACCCTATTTAATGGTCACTTTTGGCTCATTCTGAGTTGAAACCTATTGCTGTAACATCACAAGTGTGCAGCCCCACCACTTCCAGCTGTGATCCAGCTAGATTGGCCAGGCTGAGCCAGCCTAGGTGTGAACAGAGCTGAAGGACTGCAGGGAATGGGAGCCTGGGTTCAGTAGGTAATGCTCTCCTGGGAATCCTGTGGTGTGTTAATTAGTGCTGCCAGGACAGAGACAACCTCAGAACACGTGTGATTCAAAGGCCACAGTGCAAATTCAAAGAACAGGAATTTATTGAGAGCTGTTAGATAAAAGTATCACTGAAGGTGCAGACTGTCCCTGGCCCATGGAGAGCAGTGTGAGGAGCAGCATTCCTGCCCTGTCCATAAGGAGCTTCCTCCTTGCCCTACAAACAGCACAGGTCTAGGTGGACTTCTACTGACACTGCACTGGGTCATGCTAATTATGCTGGTGGAGGAACTAAGCAACATTTTGATATTCAGGAGTAAGAGGTCTGTGTGAAAAGGGCTGTAGGTCATCACTGCATCCAATACTCTGCTTTTTACGTGAACTCTGCAAAACAGCCTTGGTTTTTGTTTGGTGCTTTGTTAAATGGCTGTTGTCCAGGCTGAGGGTAGTTGTTTGTGTGTGTGTACTGAGAGAAAGGTCATGCTGTAAATTAGGGCTCCTGGATTTCTCCAGCTGGACTAATGCACGTGGGTGTGGGTGTGTGGGGAGGTCCTGCTCTGGGTTATTCTCTGCTCATTTCTGTTTGTGATTCTCTGCTTAGTGCTGAATACAGATGTTTATGCATATATTTAGAAAAGGCTGGTCTGGAAATAAGCTTCTCTTTGGAGCACTCCACCTTCCTCAGCTTCATATTTTAAGACTCTTTGTTCTCTCATAGTAATTTTCCGAGTGGATTAGTGCAGGTCACCAAGGCATCCACATCAGTGAAATACAGCAAGATGTTGCTGTCATCTCCTGAAACACTCCAGCACTCATCCCATTGCTTATCAACCCACACTCCAGTAATCCTAATAGCTATGTCAGAGCAATATTAACAGAAAATCCAGGCAAGTATTTATGGTTCCCTTCAAGGTGAGTATTAATCTGAGAATGTGGAGTAGATCCTTTATGAGGAAAGCTTGGAAACCTTGTTCATGTGGGCTGAGGAGGGATTCTGCCAGGCTGGGTAAGCTGCTGCCAGCTTGGGGAAGAGGCGTGGGGCAGACAGTGCAGGAGAGGATGCGAGATGCCCAAGTGGAATGGGGAGAGAAGCAGCTACAAATCAAAAAGGGAGGATAAGGAGCTGTGTTTGTTCTCCTCGGTGCTATAGCAGCATCGTATGGCAGCTCAGTAGCAAAAGAAAGCAGAAGAAAAAAGACAAAGCAGAGGAGGAGCAGCTTGAGAAGAAAGAAGCAGAACTATGCAGCAGGGTGGCATCTGGGAAGTGCCTGGGGAAGCAGCAAGGAAGGGTTGTGGGAGGTGGCAGTTTTTAACCACGGTAAAAACTCAATCCCTTTTGTCTGTGGGGTTGTGCAGGTTTCTGGAGTTCATGGAATGATATGAGAGGGCTGGTGAGGTGCAGCTTCCTCCCCCAGTGTATAGCTAGTCCCAGGAGGACTGGGTGCCTGACTCCAGTCTTGTAATGGTGAGGATACTTCCCCAGTTTTAAAACGTCTCATAAAAATATCTAAACTAATATTTTAACACAGACATATCAATGCTGACCAGAACTGTAGGAAAATCTAGTGAGGAGCATGGTGTATGCTGCAGTTGAGCTAAAGTCAGGCAGAGACCAGTCCCTGAAGGGGAGAGCTGGAAAAGAGAAGGAAACTTTCTGCCTGTAGCTCTAGGAGATGTCTGTACTGTCCTTACTGTGCTATAGTCAAAGACTGCTTTGTGCCTGGGAAGGGTAATCACTAATGCTTATTAATATGGCTTCCTCTTTTCCAGAGGGGGGAAGAAAAGCAGGATTCCTTGTAGTTTGTGTGAGTTTGGGGGGTGTTTTGTTCTGGCTCAGATGCAGAGCTGTGGCACCAGAGGGAGTAGGAGAGCCTCGAATAGCTGCTTTCAACAAAAACCAGCAGCAAATAATCACAGCCTTTGCAAGAGGTAAATTAAAACCATCTCCAGCCTGGGAAACATGCACAGCTCAGCATCTTTTCTCCATAAATATTTCCCTGCTGTTGAATCTCTGTAACCCCTTCGGAGCCCAGCAGCTGTGCTCTTCCCAGCTTTAGGTGAGCCCCCTCCTTGCTGTGCCTCCCTGAGCGGCTGCTGGACAGGGATTTTGGAACTGAGCTCTGTGGCTCTGTCAGAACTTACTGGCTTGGAGAAGTCAAGAAAGGATTGCTGTGAAACCAGTCTGGCCTTCCTACATGGCATTGGTCAGCCTGACATCCCCATGAAGCAGTTTAGTTAGCACTGGAGCAGTGAATTTGGTTTTTTCCTTGTGTTTCTATCACTGAAGCAACACTTTAGTTCTGGAAGAGATTGGTCTCAGTGTCTTCTGTCCCACTTTAAACATGGAGCTTGTCCACTCTTTGCACACCCAGCAGGACCACTGAAGGAGTTGGAACTGTGGGGGTTTAACATTTGTGGACGTCAGGTGTTCTTTCCCACCCTGTCTCAATGGCATCGCATCCTTGTCCTCACAGACACTGCGAGGCATCCGTGGAATTCTGCTCCGAGGGAGCTGAGAGTGAGCTGCCGTAAGAGGGCTCCAGAGCCCTGTTCTTGACTGTTCCTTTGTGGAGTGATCTTCCCCTTTTTCTTTATCTGTATGTCCAAACTGCCTTAGCAAAATCCTCTTACACCTGCTCCAAATGTTCTTAATTTTTTATTGCACTGCCCAAACTGGTTATGAACCTGGGTCTCTTCATTTTAACCAGCACAACAAAAATGTGCATGCTACAAAAATGCCTTGAGTAAAGCTTATTTCTTTGAATGGAGGAAATTTGACTTAGGAAGATTCTTTCCGTTCTTCTGGTGCAAACATAACCCTGTAGCAGGAGCTGTGTCAGTCCAGCTGCAGGGAGAACAGCCCACGTTGAGTGGTTCATCTGTATGCAGGGTGCTGCCTGCCCGTCTGATAATGAGCACAATGAGCCTGGGGATGGGCTTTGGGCAGGGGAGGGAGTCCTGTTGCCATGACAATACAAATTGCAATGGGTGACTCTTCAGATAAAAGCATCACATTTTTAAAGGAGAAAAAAAATAGTGTGAAACAATAGCAGAAAGATGGTGTGAGGAAAAAAAATTAGTGTTAAATAACAGCAGAAAGATATGGTGTGAGTTCTAGCTTTGAGATGCAGCTTGGGAGAAGAAGATGGAGCTGTAGATACTAATTCTGGAAATGTTCTTCCCCTCAGGGTGTTGAGGAGCATTAAGAAAATCAGGCAGGAGCCAGGCCTCCTATGAATAAGCATCCAGCAAGTCTTCCATGCAAATACTTGGATGTGCAGTAATGAGTTCCAGTAAGAGCTGAGTGCTGACAGCACCGTGGGAGGCTCTGGGACTGTGCAGTGATAGCCTGGTTACCACGAAGGTCCAGCTGGAGTGGCTGGGCATGGTGCAGATGGACAACTGTCCATCTTGCAGTTGTGCCTCAAGCAGATTCCTCTGTGTTACCACTCTGGAGCAAAGTCAATGTGCCCTGGAAGCCAGAGGCAGTAAGGATGTATTTTGCAGGAAAGACAGAAGTCCAATAGACTACTCCTACTGTAGGGGCTTTTTAGGAATTGGCCTGCTGATCCTATTTAGGTGGACCATTTCTAATCCTGCTGTGAATCCTTGTTAGAGACAGGTTTTGTTTTCAGTTGTGGCCAGTGTAAGAGCTGTTTCTACTTTGAACTGGCACCTTTTTAACACAGATTCCAAAGAGCACAGTAAAATGGGCTTTTTTTAACTGTCGCTCTCTCAAAACTGTTCACAAGGTGAAACTAAACTTACCCAGTTGCCTGTAATTCAGGATATGTTATGATTCCACTGGTGTCGCATCCAGTTGTGTTGAGCACAAATAGACATTCCAAGGAAGGATGGGATAATTAGAAGCAATCCAGTGGTTCTTGTGACTGTATAAAAATAACTGGACTTTTTTAAGGATGAGTTATTTTTAGGAGCCTCGTGTCAAAAAAGGCTGGTGGCATTTTGCATTCAAGAGCAGTAAAGTCAGATGTTATACCTGCTTGGGGGTTTTTTTTGTTGGCTTGGTTGTGGTTTTTTTTTTTTTTTTCCCTCTGAGTAAGATCTCTGCTGTGGGTCTTGCTTTATAAAATAAATTAGAAGTTGTTGGGATAAGTAACACAGGTCACTCTGGCTTTCTGGCAAGGGAACATCAGCCTCAGGTTTAGCAGTGGTACCCAAGTGGCCCAACAGGAGGTAGTGAAGATTAGATTTAACAAGATTGTTTTAAACAATACACCCAAAGAAAGCTTGGAGCCTGGAGCTGTGTGATGGCTCTCTGACCTCTATTTATTTTGGTGGTTTATTGTGACTTGTGGAGGGGGAGCTTTGTCCTGTCCTGTAACAAGACTCTGCTGTAAGCCAGGGTGTCTTTC
Source organism: Picathartes gymnocephalus (assembly GCA_013390045.1). NCBI lineage: Eukaryota > Metazoa > Chordata > Aves > Passeriformes > Picathartidae > Picathartes > Picathartes gymnocephalus. The sequence goes on along the minus strand of WEKY01022944.1, from coordinate 116,384 downwards.
AAGCTACTCCTGAAAAGCTGCTTTTCCAAGGGAGAGGTTCTAGGCTGGTGATCAAAACCAAAAAATGAAATTTTTGTGTTTCCTGTTATGATATATCCTCTTTGTGCTCCTGAGAAGTCAAGCAATAGTGTTGATGTATTTAAAAAAAAAAAGGGAGAGGGTTGAGGGTCTTTCTCTGGCTGCTGGCAGCATCTAACCTACCACACCAAACCCTTTCACAAAGGTACTGAGTTGTAGAATGTGTTACCAAAGGTTCAGCTTATATACCTGAACACAGATAAATGAAATTGAAGATAAATATTGGAATATGCTCTACTAGTGGGAGATCAATGGGAGACTTTGCCCAGAGTGAAGCAGTTTGTTCTAAGGTTTGGTGTGGGACAGAGCAATATTTTCTTTGGTGTAAAGGGGAAGAGAACATCTTGTGTTGTTTGGTTCCCTTCTGACTGGTTTAGGAGTCTGGTGCTGGGAAAGGAGGTGGCACCATTCATGCATGTGGGAACCACAGTAAGGAGGAGTCGTGAAGCCACTGCAACTACAAAGCAGTGACTCCTTGGCTTACCCTAAAATTACAAAACTCCAGCTATGTTGTTTCCTCAGTAATAAAAACCTCCCCCCTCCAAAAAAAAAACCTGTAATAAGTGATGTTTTGGGATTTGAAGATGCCCTGTGAGCATCACACTGACTTCTTCCCAAGCACCATTGTGCTGTTAAGACCTGACAAACAAGCTCAGGTTAACTTTTACTTCTGGGCTCATAATCCGTTTTGTGGTTTCCACCCAATACTGCTGCATTGTTTCATGTGATTCTGAAAGTGAAACAAAAATGAAATTGTCCTGTCAGCTTTTCTCGTTGATATATCTGAAATATGAGGTCCAGTGTGCTGCTGGCAAGTGATTTTCAGTGCAGGGGCATCTCGCCTTCATCTGTGTGTTAAGTGAGTTTAAATTTGCCTGTGGTTAGTAGTATAAATGTAAAAGAATGCTTTTTCATTAAAAAAAAAAATAAAAAGGCGAAGTTAATGTTCCTGAATGAAATCACTTCTGACTGCTCTTATTTTTGAATTGTGCATGCCTGTAGTTGAGGTCAGGAATTCAGAATAATATCTGATGGAAGAAACACAGAGGTTTCTTAAGCAAACATAAACATGCCACAACTAAAAGGCCAAATGCAGTCGTGATGTAAATGAACTTTTCAGCTTGTTAATTCCAGCAGATGCATCAGTAAGATTGTGTGGAAAGGAGCACATTGGGTCACCGAGGAAAAGGGTGCATCTGCAGTGCCCTCACAGAGCAGGGGAGCCTGGGGCAGAACTCCCCAAACTGCCTGTTCGCTGCTGCTTTTTTTCTTTCCCTTCCCTTTTGTCTTCCTTCAGAATGAGACATCTGTGCTCCTCCAGTGTCTGGTGCTGGTGCCCACATGCAGCCCTGACGGAAGTGGGAGAAAAGCCCTTTAATCCTTATAAGGGGGGTCGGCAGTGGCCTCTGGCGTTTCCGGAGTTTTAAGGAAGTCGCTGAAGTTCCTCTTAGTTGACTCCCCTCTGCAGAAATGTGACAGATGGGTCTTTTCCTTTTATGGCCAATAACCCTGGTTTCCCTTTGCAATAAAATCCTGGGTCAGAAGTGGAAGCGAGAAGTCAGGCAGGAGGAAGGGGCTGGTCTTACCAGATCCCAATGGGTGGGGATGGCATTTGCGACATAGTAAATTCTAGGCTAAAATAAACCAAGTTACAACATAGACCCTGAGGTGATGGGTTTGTTTGTTTGAAGGGTACCATAGATTTTCAGTCTTGTTGCTTAAGACAGCAATTAGGAATTGTGACTCTCCTTCATTTCATGGGGAGAGGTTTATCTGGTCCAAACCCAAGATGGTTTTCGGTGTCTGATTGAGTTTAGATAACTCTGATTGACTCTAGATAAGCACAAGAGAACAATACACACTTCTTCTCTAAAATCTTCTTTACACCAAGTGAAATCTCTTGCCTTCTTATGGATGTCTCAGCATAGTTTTCTTCCTGAACCCTAAAGAGCCATTTTCTACCCTAGCTAATGTCTGTGCCTGGTGCTTGGCACTGGTGTCACTCATTAGCTGAGAACAGGTAATGTTCCTCTGGGTGGTAATTGCTGATGGCTTGGAAAACCAAAAGCCAACTTTGTCAGCCAATAATGTCTTTTACAAATCATCTCTGACTACAAATAGTTTGATGAATTTAAACCTTAAAAGTATTTTTCTAATAAAGTCAATCTCCTGTTTCTTGCTAAAAGTGCTTCACATCCTCTTTCATGAGGTTAATGCAGATGGCTCGTTTGGCACTCCATTAAACTGCTCCTTTTATAAGTGGTACAGCTCGTGTTTCTTCCATGCAAAACCTATTGGCTGACACTTTATTTTTGGTTCTTATGTGGCACTTGAGCTCTGAAATTAGGACCAAAAAAATGGTAGTAAATAGTTAGGAGAGTGTCTTGTGATGCTTCCAGGACTGTTTCATTCCAGCCACCCCTCCTTAGATCAGTGTCCGGTTGTGGGGGTATGGTTGGGATTTCTCTCTTGGAGAAAGGTGCTTCCGTTCCTTGGTGGCTGACAGTGGGGTTTGCTGCCATGGAGAGCCTTCCCCAGGGTCACTAACTGGCCAGCAGGAGCTAAACGTTTCCCCACGTGCTGGGGAACCACTTTGGAAGTGGTTTTCAGTAGCATCCGCATATTCTCCAACTCTCTTTTAATGATGGTGTGTTTGTGATCACACTTTTTTCTTTTTTCCTTCCTCTCCTTGTCTTTACAATAGACATCCTGGGAAAATGAGAACAGGATCTGGAAGCTGCTCTGGGGCTGGGGAGATGGCTGAAACCGGTCTGTGTCTAAATACCTCATTCGTACTGCCAAAATGGTTGATTTAATCTTTGGGTATCCCACCCTCTGCGTTCTTGTCTGTGGCTCATACCCCTGTGAGGGTGTTGGACTTAATCCTTTCAGAGGAACTGCATGTACAGCATAGTTGAATAATCCACCCTTTGGATAATGTAACCCCACAACACCAGTTTTGATGCTTACTTATATCCAGCCATGCCAAAGCTGTCTGTAGTGGCAGTTCTTGTATTTTTTCCTTCTGTGTGGGTGTAGGAGGAGGGAGATGCTTTGTGTGTGGTAAAAGTAACCAATGGATCCCCATCTTGCACTAGGAGCATCCTTGCTTTGTGGCCTGGGGTGTTGGGATGGTTTCCTTCTGATGCAAGGATTCTTCCCTCAAAACTGAATTGTCATCAGCAATACAACATGAAATACTCATTAGTTTTGCTGTCGTAGTTGGGTCACGGCAGAAATTACTGTTGCTGCTAGGGCATGAGCTGGGTCTCAAACTGATCCCTGGAGATGAGGTGACTTGTGCTTTTTGGGGGCTTTTGAGGGTTTTTCTGCTTTTATAGGTAACAGGCTTGCAACATCTCTGGTTTGTAGACAAGTCATGCCATGCAAATCATTCAACAGCGTGCTTAATTAAACTCATGTGCTCGTGCGGGGGAAGAGGGGAACCCGTCTTTCTGATGGGTGTTTGTGGGCATAGCAGAAAGGGAACTTTTCACTTGGGATTTCACAATGCTGAGGTTGCAGGGTGCTCTTCCCATCTCTCCTGGTGTGAAGGGCTGTGTCCCACACAGCTCTGAGACCCCAGAAACCTTGCAGGGGTTCCAGGCATTATTCCCAGCCTCCTGGCCAGTCTCACATGGTTGTGCAGAACTCAGCTTGTCTTGCTGCATTACCAGCTGTTGTTCAGAGCTGCTGCAGGTGCAGAGGCTCCCTTTGGAGCTGCTAACTCAGCTTAGCTTCAATATCTGCAGATCTGAGGTGATTTTCCTCTTACTCCAAAGCCTTTCCAAGCACTGCATTTTTTCCTCGACTAATAAAAAAGTGAATTGAAAGGGATTATATGACTTAACTGAAAATTAAATTACAGGTTAAACAATGTTTCTATTTGGGAGACAAAACATGTCCTGAAGTAGCCTCATTTGGCAGGACATTGCAGCACTGCTCCATTAACCTGCCCGTCCCCCCACAGGAGTTAAGGCAGCTTGATCGGCTTTGGTCAGGATTAGGCTGGTCTGGGGGTCAGCAGCCACTTGGCTCGATGGCCTTAGATGGCTCTGTCCCCTCTGCCCTGCTCCTTGTGGGTTTGTTGGGTCCTTCCTGGTGTCCCTCTGCTCCCTGCAGCCTTGGGAAGGCACTTGGCATCGTGCAGGGCCAAACAACCTTACCAGAACTTTAAAAAACACCCACAAATTGTGGGTTTGAGGGTTTTTTCACCACTTCTGCACCAACAGAAACCCAGGCTCAGCGGGTGGGTGCTTTAAATATGGGAGGGAATGGGAACATCACCCAGGGGCTCTGGAAGAGGAATCAGTAAGTTGCCAGCACATCTATTTCCCTGATTAGTTTTCTGCTTTGTTTTGTTGTCTACTCATTTGCTTGATATATTTTATTCTTATTTTTGCTCTTGTTATTCAGATACCTGTTCAAAATAATTGCTTTTAAGCTGTAGGAGGAAATCCAGTGCATTTCTGCACTGGAGCTTAGATGTGAACTCTTGCACCGCGTGGTAATTCTCGGTGGTTTTGGCTTTTTCCGAAGTTCCAGCGGGCTGCTGTGGGGCTGTGGGCGCTGGTTTCTGCACTGCCTCGTTTGAGCACAGCGAGTGAGCCGCAGGTCACTCGCTGTCACTTTGGTGAAGGTGCAAGATGGAGGTTAGCGGTTCACAGGGCCATTTTCATACCTCTGTGGTAAATATTGTTGCTATAAATATTACAGTTACAGGGCTGGCTGCCTTGTGGTTCCGTGCAGGGGTGCAAATGTGTCCTGTCTGCGCAGTTCTCATGTGGGGAGCAGCAGGTAAGAAGTAACTCTGAACCACATAGGTGTTAAAGCATTAAATCATCAGAATTTCTGAGTTTTCAAGAAGGCCAGGTATCCCTTTGTTTTCTTTTTTGTCGTTCCTTGCTAGTTCCCCAACATTTTAAAATTTATTTTTGGTTTGCTCTGGCCTTTTTAAAGCTAGGAACACCTTACTTTGGGGGTTTCCCCTCCTTTGGGTTTGCCCAGTTTCTGAGGGTGGATTTGTACCCAGACCAAAGCTATTTACCAGTAACAGTTCACCTTCCCTCATCCCTTGCTGGTGTTGTGATGATCTGGAGCGTGAACTTCTGTTGTAGGTAGAGATTGCAGTTAAAAAGGCTCTAAATTGAAAACAAAGTGTGTTGATGCTGCTAAATTACCATCAAAATTGCTATATTGCATAGACTCCTTAAAAAGGGTTGTAGGTGTGTTACATAAACCTAAGTCTCCGTGCAACTTTAGATGGAGGAGAGGACATCTCTAACAGAGTTTCTCTTGCTGATCTTTTTGTGTTATAATAAAATCTGGGAAAACTGTAGGGGGAGAGAAAACCACAAAAAAAATAGGACAGGCCTGGAAGAGGCTCTCTCCAGTTTCTGCCACCCAAGGGGTAGTGGTTTGTATCTGGGGCGGGGCAATGGGGAATTTGTTTATCATGTGGTGGTGTAAGAGGGAAGTTTCAAAATTAACTTCAGTAATTGTTCCTTCTCTCAGTCTCACAATGCATCATTAGCAGGTACCTCTGCAAATAAGATACCTTGCTTTTGTTAGCCTTAAACTCCTTGGCATCCTTGGGTGCAACTCCTGGAGTGACCTTCCGGAGTTATCCTTTAAAAATCAAGCTGCTTGTCTTGAAATCTAAAATCTGTGCCTCTCCCAAGGTCTCTATTGTTTCCACCAGCTCCACAGTCAGATTTCATCACTTAGTGTTGCAGCTACTGGAAGCAGCATCCCTTTCTCTGTGAGATTGTGCAGAGGATTACATGGATAACTCCTGGATCTGCTCTACGGGAATGTGCACTGGGGGAGGGCAGGAGGGGCAGCTGCTGAGGCTTTGAACTCCTCTGCTGGTATTTAATTATTTACCTTGGCTGGGAAGGCAGTAGCTGTTATCTGCAATCAGTCCAACAGATCTCAAACCTGTGCTTGACAGCTACAGATGTGTTTCCAGTAGCATGTGCTGAGTTTCTCTTAACTTCTTCCCTGGGAAGGAGCGATATGACCTCAGGTATAGGGATGTAGCCAACATATTCGGTGTGAGGTCCCAGGCTGTATTTAACCTGCCTTTATAAAGTGGCCAAACAGTGTTTTCCTCTACCTGCACTGCAGGTGGACTCTGGGTGATGGGTGACCACCTCTGGGTATGTCACAGTCCACCCTGGCTGTATCCAAATTTCTCAGTGTGCTGAGCTGGAAAGATGCTCTGTGTGATACTAAACTGCTCAGGGCTGGGGACTAGCTTTTGAAAAAAAACACATAATTTTGGTGAGGAGAGCTTATCCTTGTGAGAAACACTCGTTCCTCAGTTCAGGGGAAGGCATCCTGGTGCAATGATGTGTGATGCAAATACTCCAGTGCTCTTTTCTGCAGCCAACCTGCTGCCTGCACCTTTTGATGTATTACTCGCAGCTCTGGAGCTTGAGAGAAAGTAGCTTTGTAACAAACATACTTCTTTATAAACATTCCAGAGAATGAAAAAAAAAAAACCATAGTTTTGTTCAAGTTCAAATTAAATATGACCTTTTTCTGTGAAAGAGCTGTTTCTCATAATCTGAGTGTGAGATCAAGGAGCAATTTCTTGTGCTAGTGCTGTTTCCACCTCTGGCCAACCACAGGGTCAGTGGTGCTGAGCAGCACTTCTTGTGTGAAGCTGCAGATATTTTTACTCCATAGGTCTCTAACCACTTCACCCACACCAGCAGCTGTTCTGGCCTTTTAAAGTCAAACTCTGGGGAGGGAAGAGTTTATTTTGGTTTGGTCTGGTCTGTTTCAGAAACTTCTGAATTACAGATATGAGATAGGCCTACTAACTTTAGGCAAGAGGTGGGAGTTATCACACATTTCTGGTTCTGGGATTCTGACACAGACAACCTAAACCTTCATGGGAACCAGCCTGGAAGGAAAAGGGCATTGAGTATCTCCAGTGTCTTAGAGATGGGGAGGGACTAAATTATGCTCAGTTTAACAAGAACAAGCGAAACAGAAGACGTGGTTTGGGTCATCATTTTTTGTTATGAGGTTTAATATATGGCTATATAAAAGCTTTAACCACCCTTCTTAAAGATTGGACTTGATGGAGATGTTTTCCAGCCTTTATAATTCTATGATTCTGTTCTATGGTTCTTGGTGGATTTTGGATATAAATGCGTGTTTTCCTTATCTAGCTTTTAACTCCGGGTCACTCTTAGGTCTCTATTTTTACGCCCCAGCACATTCTTACAGCCTGGTCCAAGCTTGTGCCTTTGCTTTATTTCTCCCTGTGACCTCTCCCCTCGCAGGCCGACTCATGGCCGTGCTCAGGAGAGGAAGCCTCGATTTTTCCCAGGTTTCCCTTCCTGCTCCCCGTCCCTGCCGTGTGAGCGGCTGCCGCTGAGCGGCAGCGCTGCCTGGGGAACAGCCCTGCTCCCGGGGGAGCTCCAAACCCACGGATGTCCTCCCAGCCCCTTGCTCCAGCACCCATCCAAGGCATGGCTTTCCTTCCTCCACTGGATTTTGTGTTTGGGGTTGGTACCTGCTGCCTGTCACGCCCGTTGTGTGCGTGAATTGCCACAGCAATTCATGCTGGAAGGAGCTTTCCCTGCACTGGGCAGTCACAAATCTGTGGAATTGGGGTCCCCCCGCTCCCTGTGCTGGCTGTTTGTACATCTCTGAAAAGGGGTCTCTCACCCAAATGGATTGTCTTGGGATGGATTATAGCCTCTTTAGCCCAGCTTAACGTATAGGAAATCCCAGAAACAGCCCTGAAGGAGTGTGTTCATGAGAGCTTATCCATGCTTAAAGGTTGTATTCATTTAGCTACTTCTGCATCCATTTTTAGTTAAGGTCGGTGCAGTTTTATGGACAGTGAGACTTTGTGAGAAGGAAGACTCTGTGGTTCTTTGTTTTCCCATTAACTCATCTGGTTGGGAATTGCAGCGCTTTAATTAAAGCAGCACAGTACAGACTGGCCCTGAGGTGCTGTTCTGAGGCACTTGTATTCACATCTGCTTTTGGGTAAAGCTCAGCCTGTTTGGGGTCAGCCTGTGCTATTGCATGTCCGAGAGCAGGGGGAAGCAGCAAATCAATCACTGGGGCTCTGTCCCAGGCTGCTTCACCTCCCTCTCAGCCAACATCCCCACGTGTGCCATGGGCAGAGACCGCTGGAGCGTGCACCTCGCCCTTCCTGGGGGATGCAGGGAATCGCGGCGGCACCAGGATTTAATTACCCAGCATATGGAGAGCTGAGGGGAGCGCTGGGCCCGGCTCAGAGCCACCTCTGCGAGCAGAGGGCGGTGACAACTGCCAGGGCTGTCGCCTGTTGTTGTTTAAGTGGAGTTTCCCCCACCCTTTCTGCGTTTTGCTCAGTCAGTAAATGGCTCCGTGTAAACTCCCACGGCACAGGCGGGAATGCCGTGGGCAGCCGGGCTGGGATCTGTGCAGATCATCTGATGTTTTTGTCCATGTGGCATTTGTTTAGGTTGCAATCGGGAAAAGTGATTTCTGTTACTGACTGTGGCCAAGAGAGTGTGGAGACTGGCAAGGAAAAGTTGATTACATGGGATTTTTGCCCCTCAGTGAGAGGGATGGACTTCGGAGAGTTATTTTTAGTTGATGATAGAGTGGGGAAAAAAAGTCTAGGCTGTGTTTAAAACTGTAGCATCCATTGGAAGTACCAGCAGAAGTGCTGAGGAAGGTGGTAAATTCATAAAAACACTCCCTGCCACCTTCATTAGGTGCTGGGACAATTAACAAGCGTGTTGAAGGGTTGTGCTGCCCACACTAAAAGCAAAGCATCCACCCTTGGCCAGGCTGGCCCTGAGCACAGAAAGCTGCACATCCACTGCTGACCCTGGGAACAAAGGATCCTCCTGAACCCAAACATGTTTGTGTTAATCCTGGCCGCTTCCTGGCGGGCAGCGAGAGGAAGCGGAGCCGGTGCCTCTAACAGATGTACAGTGAGGAGATTACAGGGTGCGATTAAACACCCTCTCCATCACATCCTCCCGCAGCAGTAATGGACTGTCCCAGGCTGCCTGCCAAGCTGGGGCAGATGTAACAGGCAGCAGATTCTCTGTCTCCTGTCTCCATGCCTGGTTTGGAGCAGTTTCCTAATGCTAAGACTACTTCAGCACCTAAAGTGTGAGCTGCTTTAGCTGTACCTGCCTGTGAGGAGGAGTGGGCTGGGAGAAGGTAGACAAACACTTGGAATTCAGTGTCCAAAAATGATGCATTCAGCTGAAGTGCTGTTAAAGCTGAAACACAGGTACCCCTACCTGAGTATAGCAGGGTTTGCTAAGGGACCGAGTGCTGAAGAAGTTGAGAAGGATCTTTGTTTTGGTGGACTGAGTTGCTTTTTGGCCACTACACTTGGAGTAGATGATTTTTGGACTGGGAATGACTTAGGATGTTCCTTCTTTGTGTGGGTTTAGGTGGTGCCTGATATTGCTGTAGCCAGTCTTGGTGCCAAGTGCTGCTCTTCCCATGGAAATAATCTAGGTTGGTTGCAAAAAATCTGCTATTCCGCCACATGTTTAGGTTAATTAATATGGTAGTAGGAGAGTATCTTATATTATCAAATGAAGGGCTGGTTCTGAAGTAAAAGAACCCTTTGCAGAAATTGTAGAGTTCAGAACTGTCATTGTGTGAGATGTGTAAAAACCTTCATCAGTGAACTGGGTTGGGTTTGACTCAGTAGAAATTAAAAAAGGTCACTTTTCTTGGGCAAGGGCTGTGGCCTCAGTTGTAGTACTGGAGCAGTTACCATTGTCTGAACCATGGGCTTCCTCCCCAGTTCTGTGTGAAGGGATCCAACAATGTGCCATTGTTTTGGATAGAATAAGGGGAAAAATCACAACAGGTTCTACTAATGGCACATGTGTGGTGCATATTCCCAAGCCTCCCATAGAGAGAATCTGGCTCAGTCAGAGGCAGCACCAGGTGACACTCGGGAGTCTGGAAGCCACAGGACTGTCCCCTTCATGGGGTGCACTGGCACAGGCCCAGCTGCCTGTGGGTTTGCAGCTCCTTGAGGACAACACGCCTTGGGAGGGATCCCAGAAATGTGCACAGCTGCGGTGGCACCCGCTGTGCCGCAGTCACTCGGGGAGCCGGATACCTCCTGCCGTGCCATCCCAGGAATCTACAGGGCTTTGCCTCTTCCCTTTCTCCTCGCCTGCACAGAAATCCCTTTTCCTGAGTGCAGGAGACAACTGTTTGGCAAATAACAGCAGCCTGGGCTCCAGAGAGAGCATTGTTTCCAATAGCCACCAGGCTGGAGGCAGGAGCAAAAGGGAATGGGACTTGGGGCGAGGGTCTAAGCGGCACCATCTGCTTCAGAAGGGCATCGTTTGGGCAGCAGAGGAGGCTCCTGGAGTTAAGTAATTGGGAATAGCAGGCTCCTGGCTGGAAAGTGTGCCAGCCCTCCTGGCAAAAAGCTGTTAAATCTCTGTTGCTGGCGTGTGGAAGCGGTTCTGTGTAACAGGGCTCCAAAGGCTCTTTTTAACCCTTGGTGTACTTAAAAACCAGCCTAAGGCACTTTTGATCTGGGAATGGCATGTGGCCAGGTTTTGGGAATAAAGGGAAAGGTGTGTCCTCATGGAGGTATGTGAACAGCTCCAAGTCTGATCCTTCTGTACTGCCAACAGCCAGATGTGGCCTGCCAAAAATGCACACAAAATGGCGCCTGTTTTAACAGCTTTAGCAGGAAAACACAGGCTGTGATGAATGATTCATGAGAATCAATAGAACCCGAGGCATTTACTGCCCCTTAAAACCAGTGCCTGCCTGCCAAGGGGTGCATTTGCAAGGTGAGCGATCACAAAATTCTCTGCTGAGATTTGGGATGCAGTCACACACTTGGTGCTGTGCTTGCTCCAGCTCTTACCTCGCTGTCTGCAAACACGTCCGGCTCACCAGCCAGGCCCAGGAGCCTTTCATGCTGCAGATGAAAGCTCGAGCAGTTGGGCATCTCCCAGCGAGCACAGATACAAACAAGTCTCCATTTTGCATCCCCCTCCTAGGGTGGCTTCCTTGGAAGCTTTGGCCTTCATCCTGTTTGTCTGATTCACGATCAAAAGAGTGTTGCTGCCTACGTGTGTCTTGAAGCATTTTCTTCTTTCATATCTCACATAAACGTCCAATTTCTTCATTAAAATAAAATGAAGGTAATGCAATCAAGTAAGATCTGTCTCTGCAGTGGTCGTATTTTGCTGATAGCGAGACCAGGGCTGGGTAAAGCTCTTTTGGGACCTTTTCTGGTCTGCAGGGGAAGAGGATGCTGCATAGCCAGATGGGTTTTCCTGCTGGGGGAAGGTTGGATCTAAGAGCCCAAGCCTCAGCCATCCTGAAGATTAAACAATTGGATTGTAAAACATGTACTTTTTTCAAGTCTGATCTGGATGTTTTTTAATCTTCCTCAAATTAAAGGAAAATCTCTTGTTTGACTCAAAACAAAACTTTTCTTTGACCAGCCAACCGAAAAAATCAGCTCTGTCCCCAGTGTTGATCCAAAATCCCTTCCCAACTGTGTTTCCACAGCAGTCCAGCTCCATGCAGCTTTACCAGTCCTGGATTAGAGCCTTGTTGCTAAAAAGTTTGCAAGAACAAGAGAGTTCAGCCACTTTGCTCTAAGTTTAGTCCAGCTATTCTGGTTACGATTGTAAATATTTGTTCATATTTCACCTCAGTTTTATGGATGTTTGTCCACATTCTGTGTTTTTGAGCTGTTTAAGCATTTATTTTGTGAGATTTTACAAAACAATATACATTTGCTTGTGTGCCTGGTGAAGTTGAGGTTTTGATGTAACTGCAGGGTTTCCATCCACAGTGGAATTAGAAGCCCTTTATATGAAGGTGAAGGATTTTGGTCAGAAAACAGATGGACTTTGATGTCTTTTGGCACCACATTTTTACCTCTGCAGTCTCCTGGGTTGCGACTGGTGAACCTGGTAGCTGTCCCATGAGTTTTAGGTGAATTAGGATTTATGGATTCATTTTATATCCATTTTCTTGTGCTTTGGAAAGACTTTTGGCTCCTATTATCTGTGGCCTTTGGTCTCCAGTGGAGGACAAACCTGCAGGCCACTGTGCCATCCTGCCAGCCCCACCCGCGCCTGAGAACCTGCAGCTTGATGGGGGAATTTTTACAGTTCTTAAAGCTGTTAGTGGTGTGCTGAGTTGTTGGGTTTTTGTTTGTGTTTTTTTTTTTTTTTTTCTTCCTTTAATGTTTGTTATCCTCCTCAGGAAACCTGTCGGAAGTGCCAGGGGCTGTGGAAGGAGCACATGAACCTCACCTGCGAGCAGCTGGCTGAGAAGGATGACATCAAATACAGGACATCCATGTGAGTGAAACTCCACAACCAGGGGAAAACAAGGAGGTGGAGGAACTGGGAATCACAGTACGTTTTCCCTCAGTTTCTGCTGGCTGTCACTACCTTCATCCTGGGGATGGCAGAGCTGAGGGGTCAGACGGCTCCCAGGATGGGATTTCTGTCTGTGAAAGATACTTGGCAGCAGATCCTGATGGTAATTTGAGAACGTGGGAAAGTTGTCACCAGCCCAGCCTGCTCCTCTGGCTGGCCCAGTGTCTGCAGGCTGGCACCTGGTCCTCCTCCAAGGTGAGAAACCCCCATTAGCATTGCTGGGGGAGAAGGGAGGTGGTGTATGCAGGCAGAGGAGTGGATTGAGTCACAGTAGGTTGTTAATACCCTTTGAAAATCTGGAGTGGAGACCTGCACTGTTTGCTCAGCTGCTGTTTTGTGGGAGAGGATGTGTTTTCCTCCAGAAGCTTGTCCCTGTTTCTAACCAGTTTGTAAGAATTGTTACAAAGTACAGTCACATTTTGAAATATGCAGATGTAAATCCTGACTGTTACCCTAAAATCTTTTGCAGTTTGATTTCTCTCTTATCTACAGTAAATGACAAAATCCTCGGCCTTTAGGAAACAAGGGAATTTTCATCTGTGAGGCTAAATGCCTGGTGCAGCCAAGTGGGACTTGCCCACATTGCCCAATCCCTTCCTCTCTGATTTAAAGTCTGTCTGGCATGAGTAGAGGTTGGAAAGCTCCACCACTGGGATTTGAATGACTGTTGCTTGCTCGTCCCACAGTCCCTAATTCAGAACAAAATCTTTACAGACTTGATATGACTTTTTGTCTACTGATCCTTTCCCTGTAGGAAAGAGGGATGAGAGGGAGGAGGAACGAGTTGGCATGTCCCTAATAAGGGAAAAAATACCAGTTTCAAAACCTTCAGCAAATTGTGTCTGTGGATAGATGAGTCTAACTGCCTGATACAATAAAAACTTCCTTTGGAAGCCCTGCGTAAGGAAAGGGAAGCCCAGCTGGAGTTCAGGCTAAACTTCCTGCCTTGCTCAAAGTTTCCAAAAAAAAAATCTGCATTGACAGCATCCTGTTGAGTGGCAGAGGGAAAAGCAGCTGCAGCTCTGAGGAAAATCACTCAAGTTGGGTTTTTGTGTCTATTCTTAGCACATCTCCACATGCCTGGGTGTGCAGGTCGTGCTGGGTGTAACTGCGTGGGAACCTTGGGTGTCTGCAAGGCCGGGAAATTCCAACCTCACCATTCCCTGCTCCTCTGGTTGTGCTGATGGAGCAGTTTGTGGGGCTGTGCTGTAGCCTTGGTCACTGCTGTGGTCCTCAAAAATACCTCCCTGCCATCTCCCAAACATGTTAACTTTGCAGATGCACTGAAGCAGCTGGGTGGAGATGCCTGGCTAAGGATGATCCTTCCCCAGTGTCAGGAGAATTGTGCTTCCCTCCATGAAAGCACGCTGGCTTTGCTCTGCTGTCATCAGATTTCACTTCTAGGTTGTGAATTAAAGTGTAACGTGATCTCCAGCGGTCAGAAAACTGGCCCTGAGGATGATAATTTATATTCTTACATCTTTTAATTAAATGACCAAGCTTTTCTTCATTTCTGTGCCAAAATAGCCTTGCTGTGAGCTGAGCCTGTGCTGAGGTGTGTGTCACTGCCAGGGTGTCCCTTGGGAACAAGGATTGAGCTCTGCCTGGATTCCCACTTGTGCTCTGTTAGATTAAAACCCATCTCTTAAACCTAAAGCAATAACCTCTGGAAAATGTATGTAGAGAATCTTCGAGAAGAGAGAGCCTCTGTGGGGAAATATGTGATTATTTTTCAGTTACTGATTTAAATTTAACAAACACTAAGTAAATCTAGAGCATAGCAGTTAGGCTTGGAAAAGAAATATATGGTCGTGGCACCTTTGTAGCCAGAGCAACTGGCAAACATAAAAGCTAGAGGTGACAGCCAAGTGTTTGCTTTTCCTGGACTTCATCTCCTTGGCTGTGTTTTCCTTCAGCCAACTCAAGCATCCATGTGCCCTTTGGCCCTTGAACTTGCATCTCAAATTCCTCCCAAGCCAGAGCCTGGTGCTTTGGCTCTCATGGAAACCAGGATCAGGGCTGCAGCATGCAACCAGTGATTGACTTCTTTTCATTTATTTTGTTCCTGAGTTGTCACGGGCTGGCTCCAAGTGGAGCTGAGCCCAGACCTCCTTGGAACAGTGGTAGACTTGGGGATGGAGTAGGAGGAAATAGGAGGGGGTTAAAGCCTTGCTGGGGTAGTGTGACAGTAATTTTATCACAGGCTGGTGAGTGCAGACACCCCTTTGCTAATTCTCCCTCGTTTTGCAGAGAGGAGAAGATGACAGCTGCCCGGATTAGGAAATGCCACAAGTGTGGGACAGGCCTGATTAAGTCGGAGGGCTGTAACCGCATGTCGTGCCGCTGCGGCGCCCAGATGTGCTACCTCTGCCGGGCTGCCATCAATGGCTACGACCACTTCTGCCAGCACCCCCGCTCTCCTGGGGCTCCCTGCCAGGACTGTGCCAAGTGCTCCCTCTGGACAGACCCCACGGTAAGTAATGAAGGATTTTTGTGAATGATTCTCACCCCAGTTTCAATCACCATCTATGCTGGTACATTGAAATGCACACATTCCACCAGAAGAAAATGGATTTAGCCAGCACAACTTTTTTCTTTTCCCAAGGCAGCTAAAAAACCACACTGGGATCCTGCAACAGCACAGAGTCTCATCTGACCACAGCTTGGAAGGAGCTGCTGTTGCTTTTAGGGAAAATCAGTTCCTGTCAGGGCTTTGGCTGGAAGTGCTGAGTGCTGTTCTGGAGAGCAAGGCTTGTGGAAGGAGCTGGTGGGGAGCAAGTGCTGGCACCAGGCACAGTAGCCAGCATTGGGATTATTGGGACTCATTCCTATTTTTGCAGCTGAGATAATGTTGGCATGGCTTGGCATCTGGAGGCAAGAGGAATTGTGGTTTTGGTGCCCGATGATCTGACTGCTGGCTGTGAATCCTGTCACAGAGATGGACCCATCAGAAAACTGCCTGCAAGCCCAGAGTTGTAGTTGGGTCCGTTCTCAGGGCTGTTGTCAACAGCTGCAGAGGGAGAGCTGAAGCGTGAGAGAAGCTGTAGTAATTTAATACAGCTCGTGTCTGTGACAGGCTTGGGAAAACTTGCTGCAGCAAGTAAGTCTCTGTAAATAGAGGTATTCAGTACTCCAGGAGTGTTGGAAGGAGCAGGAGTTGAATTTCCTGACTTTAGCAAAGCCGTAGACCAACATGAATGTGGATCTGCCTTCCCAGGGCTTGCCTGAGCTTCCTTTTTCCTAGCGGTTCTTTGTCTTGGATCTCTACAGCTTTCCAGGCTGCTCCCAGCCCCCCGTCTGCAGGGAATGTGCACAATCCTGCATCTGCACAGAGCCAGGGAAAAGCCACTCTAAATCTCTCCCTTCTACCTCCAGGCTCTTGGGGATCTCCCAGCAATGTCACAACCAGCATAAGCTTCCAAGTCTTCTGCTTGCCTGCTTTTATTCCCTGAATTATCCTGTCAATGTGAGCTGTTAAACTACACACAGACACCTCCTTGCAGGCACCCCTGCAGCATTTCTGACACCTGGTTCTGAGTTTCTTGGATTCCTGTCCCACTCCTCCCCATTTTCCAGCAGGATGCGATTCAGGGCTCGGCAGTGCTGGCATTCGTTGTTCCCGTCAGGCTGCTGATTGTGCTGGGGGATGGCGTTTGTTCAGAGCCAGAGCAAACATGAGGCCTCTCAAAAAAGCTCATACTGTACTTTCAAATAAATAAATAAGTGGCACAAAGAGGCCACTGTCACCAGGCCCTTTCCACCTCTCTAATTAACCAATGTTGTGGCAAAGAAAAATTTCCCGCTGTCAGCACAGAGCTGGCACTGCCTGCTCTTTGATTATTTATTTTCTGGATGGTGGAGTGCTGGTGGGCTGGGGAGGTGAAGCTGGGTGACTGTCCTTGCTGCAGTGCGAAGAGTAACACAAAACTCAACTGTTGGCTTGAAGCTGCAATGATGGTGGATACCTGTGTGCATGGTCCTCCCTCATAAGGGGCTTAGGAACACCAACCCAACCCCCTCCAGGGTGATCTGTGCTCTCATATGGGACATGGAAACATGAGTTACCCTGGTAGATGTAAAGAGGGAAAAGGAATTAGAGTCTTGACGTGGAGATTTGAAAGAGTAAAAGACCATTGCATCAGTAGTGTTCTGTCCTTTGCCAGGGATAACGTCCATCCAAGGCATGACCTTTGAAGGATCTGGTTTGAGTCTAAATCCCTATTATTTACAGCAAAATTCAGGTTTCTTTAAAGCAGGGAACCTTTTGTTCTTTTCCAAATGTTTAATGTTTCTGAGTCTGAAACAATTCTTCTGAAAGTATAAGTAAACCTATTCATTATCTTGGGTTAAAAACAAATTAAAGACAGTCCTCTAGGAATGGCAGCATCTGTTAGTCTTTGTCTCAAATGAGCTTGAGAGAGTAAAGCAGAGGCTTCAAAATTTCCCATAATTAAAGGTTAGTTAAAATCTTGTCCCTAAGCTGTAATCAGGCTGGAGTCCGATTTAAAAGTATCGGTGCAATATTTGCTGGCTCTGAGACAAGCTGCAGTCGGGCTGTGGTGAGCAGCTTCCAGGGGGGCCAGGCAGGAATTGTTTAATCCCTGCATTTCTTCTGGAGCTAATTGGTGCCCTGCACCCCATGTAGGAGGTGCCAGGAGCCCTTCCCAGGAAGCTGCTTGGCCAAAAGTCCTGGTGTCCCCCAGTCCATGCGGGCCCTGGCTCTGCTCTGCGGGAGCTGCAGGAGGGGCTGATGCAACATTGCCGGAGACAAAGCTCGGGAGGGAGCAGTGGGAATAAAGCTGTTAGAAAGCATCCAGAGGAGAGATGGTGGAGGGCCTTGAGGGAAAGCTTCTGAGGAGTGGCTACTTGGTTTGCTCAGCTGGAGAAGAGGGGGCTGAGGGGAGACTCACCGGGGCTGCAGCTCCTCCCAAGGGGCAACACAGGGGCAGCTCCAGTCTCTGCTCCCTGTGACAGTGACAGGACCCAGGGAATGGCTGGAGCTGTGTCAGGGGAACTTTAGGGTGGATACCAGGAAAAAGTTCTTCCCCCAGGGGGTGGTGGGGCACTGAACAGGCTCTCCAGGGAATGGGCACAGCCCCACGGCTGCCAGAGCTCCAGGAGTGTTTGGCCAACAGCAGGCACAGGGTGGGATTGTTGGGTGGCCTGTGCAGAGCCAGGAGTTGGACCTGTTCATCTTTGTGGATCCTTCCCAACTCAGGACACTTTATGATTCTATGAATTGGCTCTGGGATGCAGGGGCTGTGTTTGCCCTGATTTCTAAATATCTGTAGCAAACCTGGGGCTGCTTGTGTGCATTTCATCCAGTTTTTACAAATCCCAGGATGCAATGTAATTAATACATTCTGGCTGTTTTGGTAAACCAGGTTCTGCTCTCGAATGTATTATTTTGAATTTAATACTCATCTTTGGGCTATCAGTAATATTGCACAGAGGCCTTTTTTGGCTTTAAAGTTTTAAGATGTTTTCAGTAAACTCTTAAAACCCTCCCAAAGGCCCATCGTTAAAGTTCAAAGCAGAAGACTAATCATCATGAGGTGTTTGCAATTATCCCTCCTTCTGGTGTTATAAAAAGATGATGTTGAGAGAAGACTGTGTAAAACTTCAAATGCATCAAGGAAATGCATGAAGTGCGCAGTGCTGCCTTTAGGATTTGGAAGTGGTTTGGGGGAGAAGCTCCCCTAAATTTAGGATGTGGGGTTTGTGGTGGGTCTGGGGTTTTTTTTAACTGCTATAAAATGCCTCAATCATAAGCATATGGTTAATGCAGAGAATTCACAGAAAGACATCGATATGGAATGCCTGTTGCTAAAATAACTCTGCATTTCTTGAACGCCGGCGTGTGCTCCGTCCCCATCCCGGCCCCTCTTTTCCTGCAGCACTGCGGATGCCCTGTTCCAGTTACAACACAGCCTGCTTTTATCCCTGCTTCCTGCTGCATGGAGGAGCACGCCGGAGACAGCTGATGCCTGTTCTTGCTCAGGCTCTCCGCAGCTGATCTGGGAATGATTTGAAACAAAACCCCTTAGTCCTTTGGAAGCCTCCGTCGTGAAAAATCATTTCAAGTTTATTAGGAACGGCTGTGGCCACACGTACGTGGAAAAAAGAAAGCAGTAAAGAGGCAGAAAGGGGGAGGCAGCAGTGGTGAAGCACTTTTTCTAAAGTAGGGGAGGGTTTGCAGAGCCCAGAAATAGTCACCAGGACTCTTGTTTTCCCTCTTTTCAGGAGGTGGCAGCCGCTTCCCGGTGACACTTAATAATTAAAGATAACGAGAAGCGCAGGAGATAAAAACAGAGCTTTCAAAAGCTCCCTGGATGGCACTTTTGTTCTGGGCAGAGGTGGTTTTATTTGGGGGGAGGTTGTATCTGTGTGACTTGCTGAGCTTTTATCTCCTTTGCTGCTGTATTTTCTCATTCCCAAGGGCAGTTTGTTTCTCCAGCAGCTCTTTCTGCTGGTGGCAGGGCCCTGTGTGGCTGCTGGATGAGGCTCCTCTGCAGCAGCATTGTTGTGACAGGCCTCCCCGCCATGAAAAGGTGCCTCTCTTAGCAACCCAGCCCCGCTCCTGCCTAATCCATCCCCAGGCCGAGCCATCCGTTCTGCTGTGATTGGCTCCGTGCTCGCCGCATTCCCTGGCTTCAATGGGAAAGGGCTGAAAGGAAAAGCCTCCTCCATGCCGAGATCCTTTCCCAGGTGGGGGATGGCAAGGGCAGGCTCCCACACTGGCCAGGGATGAGCATTTGTTTTCCTTGGCTCCGGGATGGGATGGCTCCTGCACAGAGCATCCCGCTGCTGGGTCTGGGGCAGAGCTTGGTCCTATTCTGTCACTTGAAAACACAGCTGCTGCTAATGACCACGTCTGCTTTCTGCAGATAAAAAGGCTGAATGCATTTCAGAGATCCTTTGCATTTTCCTCTTGGCCACCTCCCTTCTCCCGTGATGCAGCAGAGCCTGGGGAAGGGCCACATTGTAGCATTGCCCTCCATTTCCTCTCTGGCAGAAAAGCCAAGTTTTACATCTTTGCTAAAAAAACCTGCCCAGTGCTGACACACCCCTCGGCGTTGGGGGATTGCTTTTTTCTTTTTTTTTCTTTTTTTTTTTTTTTTTTTTTTTTTTGTCTTGCTGCAGGCAAGGCAGCTGACAGGAAGATGACCGTTAACTTGACAAGATAAATGCCTTCAATCCACACAGCCTGCGAACAGGCCATTAAAATTATAATCTAATCCTTTATTAAGGGACTTGAACCCACTCAGGGAAACGGACACAAGAAGCTTTTGAAATCCTTCTGCAGCCTCCACCCCATGTGATGTTAAAAGGTTTCTCACCACAAAACCAGCCATAAGTGTGCTAATGAAATCTTAATTTTTGGTGTGGGTGCTTTACCCCTCGATGAATCTGTCATCTTGCTAATTACTGTGGTATTAAGAAACAGCCTTTGCTTCCAAAGAATTAGAAATGTTTTGTAAGATTCACTAAAATAGCACCAGGACTTGTTTTTGGTTTGTTTTTTTTTTTTTTTAGGGGGGTTTGGGTTTTTTGGGGTTTTTGTTCTTTTTTTTTTTTTTTTTTGGGGTTGGGGGTTTTTTGTGGTTTTTTTTTTTTTTTTTTTTTTTTTTTTTTTTAATTCTGACCTGCACAATATGTATTAGGCAGAACTTGTGGCATCAGCTTTCTTTCAGAACATCCTAAAATTATCTTGCTGTTTACATATCATCAATTCTTTTGTTCTATATGGGATGTGGATCTTTCCTAAATACTGCAGGTATTGAGCTGTGCTGTGTATTTATCACTTGCCAAATTTAATGTCAGCCTCTTTTAAGTAGGAAGGTGCTTGTTGTGCACTGTATTTTTTTGTTGTTCTTTTAATATAATGGATACCAATCTTTCAGAAATACTGGTGCAAAAAAAAAAATTCCAAGCTAAGTCTTGGTATGTGGGGATTAAGTGTAAGCACTTCTTAACCTTCCAATGGGAAAATACACTTTTATCAGCAGAGAAGCAACAGGGCTGATAAGTTCTGTTCTTGGAGATGTGGTTTGTTGTGGCTCTGCCGTGATTTGTGGTTTCAAAACTGGTCAGGGACTCATCATCCTGATCCAGGCAGGTTTTTGCATCTGGGGTGTGCTGCAAGCTCTGCCCCTCTTGAAACCCCCGAGGGGCTGGAGCTGAGTGGGGATCTGTGGCTGCTGCACTTTGGGGGGGATGTGTTTTATATTGTCCCAGGGAGCTCTAGGGGTCAGTTTGGAGCTCTGGCAGATGGGGTTTGCTGTTCCCTGTCCCCCCCCCCCGGCGCTCTGGGAGCAGCAGTAATCGAATCCAGCATCACCTTGGGCCCTGGGGCAGATGGATGTGTCCAGTCCCATTAGAGGGAGGTCAGCTGCAGTTTAAACTGGGAGGCTGGAGCAGCCCTGACTGCAGAAGGGTCTGGTAAAGTTGTCTTTGATGGGTCCAATTTCATGCAGGACTGAGCAGAGCTGCAGTGTCAGGGGTGGTGACAGGAAGGGGGTGTCCCTGGGAAGCACCACTTCAGAGGGTTAATTGTAGGTTTTTGTTGGAAAGGACTTTAAAGCTTATCTTGTTCCACCCCCTGCCATGTGCAGGGACACCTTCCACTATTCCCGGTTGCTCCAAGCCCCATCCAGCCTGGCCTTGGACACTTCCAGGGATCCAGGGGCAGCCACAGCTCCCCTGGGCAGCCTGTGCCAGGGCCTCCCCAGCCTCACAGGGAGGTGTTTACTCTGTAATCACTTATTAGAGTAAAGTAAAAGCATTATTTAAGTTAAAGGACACATTTCAAGGTTTTAAGGTGAGGTTTATGCCTTGTGTGAGGAAGGGAGATCTTGCTCAGCTGAGCTTAAAATGTATTTCTTATCACCTTCAGGTGCATCTTTTCCAGTAAGTGGCAATAAAATGGGAGTGGTGGCTGTGTCCATTTTCAACAGCATTGCAAAAAGACTGAGAAGGGAAAAAAAATGAAGTCTTAAAGCTTGAAACCAAGTTTTGAGAGTGCTGCTGGGGCAGCAAAAGAGCAGGGGATGTTTGGTTGCCTGTGGAACATGCTCAGGTGGTTTTTCAGCCAGGAAAACTGATACTTGGGGGGCAGTTAGGTATTCCATATAAGCTCAGAAGAGCAATTCTTCAGCAGCTTTTATGGAGATAGATAGGCTGTAATTAACAGCCCATGCAAGCAGCCTGCTTGGGAAAGAAAAAAAAAAAGCATGTCCTGGAGAGTCTTAATTTTAACCATTGACTCACAGAATAATAAAAGAGAGGGAAGTATTGAGTTTTCAGCTTTCTGCACATTAAGATAACTTCAGTCTCCAAGGGAAACCTTATCTGGTGGTGGAGGAGGGGACTTCTCCACAAGCTTCCCCAGGCTGTGCATGTGCAGGACTGTGGGGACTGGAAAGCTTAAAATCATTTCAGTGTAGCTGCATGCAGGAAGCATATCTTGGATTTAGTTCCAGAGCACTCTTCAAAATAAGGGATATTTTTCACGTTAAGAGTGTCCAGGAAGAAATTTGTGTGTTTTGGCAGTACTGAAATTAGGGTGACTAAAACAAGCAGAGTCTTGTGCCTTGTAGGGTACTTGGGGCTCGGGGTTCCAAACACTGTCCTGGGGGTTTAGCGGCTCTCCCTGAAATCTCCAGGTTTGGTTTCATCCCCACAGACATGCAGAAACTCAGCTGAGCCTTCACTGCATCGTTGGATCTCAGTGATGCTCCTTTGAGTTAAGAGAACTGAAGCTAATGAGAGGCAGAAGGACAATTTCAATTTCTGGCTCGTCCTTGTGTTCTCAGCGAGCAGCAGCCCTGAATATTCTTGCTATAACCTCAAGACAGACATTAAAGAAACATATTTCGATTTATGCCCTTCTCAGAGTTACAGATAAGATCTAAATGGTACCATTTAGCTACTAGAGCCAGGATTTAAGTTGTGTTAATTCCAGCTGTTGGGCCAAAAACTCTACAAGTGCTAAGATAATGTAAATATTTAATAGACTATTGCCATTTAAAAGATCAACAGCTCTTCAGAGGGGTGGAGCTGGGTTGCAGTTCTCTGGTTTCCATCAAGTCAATGAATTTTAGTGCTGATCTCCCTGGAAAGCTGATCCAAGCATCTTGGTCATACTCCACAGAGTACAGGATATTTGTGCTGCTGCAGTTCCTCCATCACAGCTTTTCTTAGGGGTAGATCTAGGCCAGCCCCAAACAAGGATAATTCAGCCAAATTCATCTTTTTTTGGTTTTTCCCGTGAAAACATGCTGAAAAGAAAAGCAGCACTGAGAGAACAGAAAGCTGCAGCAGGAATTATCCCACTGATCCTTGGTATTCCTTAATTTCTAGGAAGATGATGAGAAGATAATCCATGAGATTCAGAAGGAGGCTGAAGAGGAGCAGAGGAAGAAGAATGGGGGTAAGTTGCAGGCTGAGGATAACAGAACAGGACAAGGTTCCCAGTTGCTGATGGGTCTCTGGACCTTCACTGGATTCTGTTCCTCCTGAGAACGGATCTGTTTTTCAAGTGCTGTTGCCTGCAGACTTTTGCTGGGATTATGAGCAGGCACAAGATTTGTGTCCAGCTCTCCTGTGGCACTGGCACTGTCAATGTCTCTGCTTGTCAAAGTAACTGAGGGGCAGCAAAACCTCTGAGCTGTGTCATGGGGGGCACAGGGGCTGCCCCACATCCCACAGAAGGAAATATTCCCCCTTTGTGGGGTGGTATTGGTGAGAGGAGCCAGGCTGGGCAGCTCCTGGAGCCAAGGGAAGGGCCAGCAGTGATGCTCTGGAATGTGCTGGGAATGGGGGATGCCGATGGCAAGTGTCAGACCACGGGCTGAGCTCGGGGAGCTTTGTTTGTGGGGTGACTGCTCTTTGCTCTCCCCCGTGCAGAGAACAGCTTCAAGCGCATCGGGCCCCCCGTGGAAAAGCCCGTGGAGAAAATCCAGAGGATTGAAGTCATCCCCAGGCCGGTTCCTCAGAACTTCCACCAGCCCCGGATGCCCCCGTACCCCTTCGTGCACCCCCCCTTC
>WEKY01022944.1:77358-92792 GCA_013390045.1 Picathartes gymnocephalus | reverse complement strand
CCCATCCCCGCCCCCTACGTGCCCCCCCTGCCCAACATGAGGGTGAACTTTGATTTTCCCCAGATCAACGTGCAGCTGGAGCACAACCTGCCTATGCACTTTGGCCCTCAGCCCCGGCACCGGTTCTGAGCTGCCCCCAGCAGCACTTGGCAGAGTCACCCCAGGGCAAAGCCACCCCACAATGTCACCCCCTCCCCACTCCAGCCCCTCTGGGGTTTAGCCAGCAGCCAGGGGACTCCGTGTCCCTGCACTGCACCCTCTCTAGGGCTTCTCCAAACCTTTGCAATCCAACATTTCAACCTGTGCTGCAACAGGGTTTGGTGCTACATTTCCCAGGGGTGGAACTCCCCCCTGTGCTGGGCATCCAGATGTTTTGTTTTGACAAAGCCTGTTCAGGCAGCTGTTGAGAGGAAAAGGGAGACTTTGTGGAACACAGGGATAATTCCTTGGGGAATTTCTAAAAATCCTGCCTTCCTGCTGGCCAAAGTAGCAAAGTGAATCTTGGGGGAAGGGAGGAGGCACTTGGCATCTGAGTAAGTGTAAGACCTTCAGGAATGAGGTAACAGGAGGCAGCTGCCCCAGCCTCCTGCCTGTGGAGAGGCACAGGGCTGGGGTTCCTGTGTTCTCCAGCATCCCCGTGTCCTGCTGGCACCTCCCAGCAGAAATAAATTGTTCAAAAACAAGTCAATGTAGCATTTTTAGTGTTCCTCACTCTCCAGGCAGAGCGAAGGGCTGCAGCAGCCATCCCATTGCTGAGGTCTTGGTAGGAAGCCCAGAGCCATGTTCTGTTTGGAGGTGTTAGGAAGTGGCAGGAGATTTGGGCACCCAGATCTTTGGCTGGACTGAACTTGCCCCCTTTGAAGGGCTCAGTTTTTCCCTCCCAGAGGAGTGTGCCCCTCAGCTTCTGAAACGTGGCCTTTGCTTCGCTGTTCTCATCTGGCATCCCAAATCTCCCCCAACTTCTGGCAACAGTGCTCAGGCAGCTGCTGGAACCACCTGGAGCCAGAGCTGTGCCCTTTATTGCAAAAATTGCCTGGGAAACAGCCAGATAGATGTGTAGGCAGTGATGTGTGCTGTGGTAGGAAAATTGGGAATGTTATCCATAGCTGCTGCGAGTTGGGAGCCCCCATACCCAAACCCGCAGAACCCAATGGGCAGCTGCAGCCTCGTGCCGCAGGAAGCTGGCTGCTTCCACAGCCCCAAATAACTCAAGAAAATGTGTGTGCCAGCTTAATTGGTTTTGGAAAAGCATGTTAAAAGTTAAACCTGGGTATTGCTGGGCTTAGGAAGTGAGGGAGAAGCAAAACTTCCTTGTGAGAAGTGGGGGGTGCAGTGCTGGGCTGTGGGAGGAGGGTGGCACAAAGCGCTTTCTCCACAGCCCTCGGCTGTGCTGTCTGGTACAGACCCCATCTAGAAAAGAAAAGGGTTGGAGTGGAAAAAACCCCTTTTCCCAGGAATGTTGGGCTGGCTTTTAGCAGCCCAGTCGTGCTGTTGTTCTCCAAATGTTTTGTTCTGGCCTTCATCCTGTTCTGTCCTGCTGGGAACCCTCTGGGTGCATTTCCCCTCCTGTTCTTCCCCCTTGTGTTTCAGCATCCAGGTGTTTTGTGGGTTTATTTGTTTTTTCAGGTAAAATTCCCTGTCTCCACCTCACAGCTTCTGCCAAAGCCCCACGTGCAGCATTCCTGGATCCCCTCAGGCGTGCAGGGAGTGCTGGACACAGGGTGTGGGTGGGATGCTCCTGGACAGGGGCCTGCCACAGCATTTGGGGGCTGTTCTCTCCAGGAAGGACTCCCAGACAGGAGCACTTCCATGCCATTTGGAGCTGAGTGTTTTTCCTGTTGCCTGTGGGTCAAATGGTCCCTGCAGAGCTCTCTGGCTCCTCTGTGCTGTGGCCTCTAGCATTAATAACCAACTGCTATTCTCTTGCTGCTGGAATTTTCTATTTTGAATTAGTTTATTGCTGGCAGCAGTCTGGGGGCTGCAGGAGCTTTATCACTTGCTGCTCAGCTGGGCTTTGACCAGATTTAAATCCTGCCTTGCACTGACTGAGTCCTGCAGCAGCCAGGAGCAGGAATCCCATTGGATTTGGGGAGGGAGGGCTTTGTCACAGCAGCTGCTCAGAAAACAGACCCAGGTCAGAAGAAGCAGTGGTGGCTTCCCTTATGGAAAGGGAACCCTTTTTGTTTAATAGCTGAGATTTTCTGGGCTCAAGGGCTGGTTTGGATGAGCCCTCCAGGCTCTCCAAGGCATTTGCCCTTCCTTGTGGATGCAGGAAGGACCAGGCAGTGGAATGGGGGCACAGCTCAGCTGCTGAACCAGTGGTCCAAACTATGAAGGAAATAGGGTGGTCATCCAGCAAAAAATGATGGTCCAGTCCCATCTTTTTTTGTGTGTCCAGAGATGTGTGGGCATGGAGAGCTGAGCCTTGGCAGAGGGAAGTGTGGATGTGGAGCAGAGGGGCTGGAGAAAAGTCAGCAGAGGTGGCCAGGGGAGGTTGGTGGCTGTGATCCATTGGGGTCACTGCTGCCCTGGCACAGCTGTCATGGGCCTGGAGGATATAGAGGGAAGAGAGGATTACCTGTGTCCCCTGCCAAAGCCAAGGGCTGCTTTGTGTCCAGGAAAGGATAAATCAGTGCCTGGTCTGTGATGTGCAGGTGCACCATGCCCAGCACTCCCAGCACTGCTCCTCTCCCCAGGGAAACACCCATTGCACCAAAAACTTGCAGCCCAAACACGTAGCTGCTTCCTCCCTTTAACCCAGGAGCTCTCAAGTTGTTTCTGAATCTGTGTTGATTTATTAAAAAAAAGAAAAGCCCAAAACTTACTGAGCCACCCAATCCAGCCTTGACCTGGTCTCTAACTCCTGCATCCCATTTTCCCTCCTGGCCCAAAGTCTTTGGAACCACTTGTTTAAAGGTTTTGAAGGCAACGAGGAGGTTGCTGTGCCCAGGCTGATCCCATAACAGGTACTTCTTACAGTTAATTGCAGTGTCCCATTTACTTGCCTTAAAGGTGGAGAGAGAAACTTAGTATTTGCACTTAGCAAAATGTTGTATTAAAAGGAAAAAAAAAAAACCTGTAAAGATGTGCATGTTCTGCGACTTTGTATAACAATAGCTGAAAATAAATAGGTGGTTTATTAAAACAAAAAAGGGGAAAAAACCAAAAAATATTTTTCTTTACATTCTGGTAGTAAACAGTTCTAATATTCTGTGTGTAAAAAGTTCCTGTATTATATTGTAATTTGAATTTTTGTAAATAAATTTGTGCACTCTGGCTTTTACCTGTGTGCTTTCCTTACAGCCAAGACTTTGTCCTCCCATCCTGCCTGTGCCAGCCTGGTGCTGGGACAATGCCAGGGAGTGGGGCCAGATCCCAGCCTGTGCTGATGGAAACTCCTCAGGTCACAAGGCAAAAAACCCATTTGACCCTCCTGGAACAGCTTAACCTGTTCCATGTGCTCCCGAGGTAAAACTGGATGGGATAGAAAATGGTTTCCAGTCGCTCCTTTAAATGGAAACCAGGATGGGGGGGAAGGCTGAGGGCATTTCCCCTCTTGCTGGAGTGGTGGTGAATGATGGTAAATGCAGAATGCAGCCTTGAGGGAAGAAAAGGAAATGTGTGCGGGCAGCTGGGGAGAGGGGAAGGGTGAGAGTCCTTCCTGCAGCTCCAGAGCCCCTGCCCTGGGTGGGCACCTACTAGCAGAGCTGCCTGCTCCCCTGGCTGGCTGTCACAGCCAGGTTTGCTGTGCACACACAGATGGCACAGCGAGGCTGAGTGTGGCCATCGGAGCTGCTCAGCATTTCCTGCCCTGATTTCTCCCTGTTTATAGTCAGGACTGAACATCCTTCCTTCCTTTGACCCTTGCAGGGCTCAACCCCCCCCCATCTGATGGTGAAGGTAATGCCCTCCCCCTGTCCCCCTGGGATGTGTGCTTGGGGGAGCTGGGCAGCCCACCCTGTCCCAAACTTTGCTTTTTCCAACCAGCTTTACGTTTTTCAAGGCAAACAGGAGCCTGTCAGTGCCCAGCCAGGGAAGCTCGGGCTGCTCTTGGGGCAGGTGCTGGAGGTGCTGTTGGTTGAGTTTCAGGGCTGGTTTCAGCTCTCTTGGGAAGGCTGGGGGCACATCCTGGCTCCTCTGGCAGGACATGGGTTGGGCTGAACTTCCCACTTTAGTCCTTTATCTTCCCTTTTTCTACATCCCTGAGTAAGGGAGACTGATTGCTGACCCCCACCCAACCATGCACCCAAACCCCCATCCTAGTGCTCTTCCCTCCCATCTGGGCCAGCCTATGGAGGTGAAACACCTGAACCAGGGGCAGAAGCTCTGTGGGGGCACAGCTTTGCTCCTGGGTGTGAGGGCAGCAGGGCTGGTTTGCAGATGAGATGGTCCTGACCCATCCATGGGTCACTCATCCCCACGTGCCCGTGGGTGTGGTGGCTTCAGGCTGCTCTGAGAATCTCAAGGTGACCCAGCTTCCAGCTGGCTTTGGCTTTTACACCTCTTTGGAGCCTCTTGGTCACCATTTCCTTCCCACCACTTCCTCAGCCCTCCAGAACCAGCTCAACTTTTGTTGGACAAAGGCTCCACCACCCCCAATCTCCACACTGAGGCTCCTGCCTCATTAAAAGACCATTGCAGCCCCAACAGACCACACAACAGGTTGAATCTGAATGCAGGTTTTATTTTTTTAATTCATCTTTCTCCATTTGAAGCTATTTTTTTTTTTTAAGTTATACAAATGGCACTTACAAAAAAATAATAATAATTAAAAAAAAAAAAAAAAAACAAACTAATAAACCCCAAACTTAAATTTTCAGAGTGAGATGTTTTCAGAGTCACGACACCCGGGAAGAGGAAACAGGAGAGATGTTGACCTAGTGTCACACGGGAGAAGCCGGAGCGGGAATTCTATGGTTGGGACTGTGACGGGGAGGGGGAGGAGGTGACACGGGAAGGGGGTGAAGGCCAGCGAGAGTGTGTGTCAAGTCACAGGGTCACACAGGGCTTCAAGACACTCAGTCCTTGGAGGGGCAGCGTGGGCCCCGGGGGGACAGGTGGTGCCGGGGGGCGCGGGCAGCCCCTGGATGTGAGCGCAGAGCCGAGGTAGAGTCCCAGCCGGGATTCCCTGCGTGGGACCCCTGCCTGGAGTTGTCCCCCTGCCTGGGGACAGCCACTCGATCTCCCAGCTGAATTTAGCACCAAGCTCCTGTGGAGGGGGGTCCCTCCTCATGGCTTTAAGGCTGCTGAGCCCCTGCCTGGCCTCCGGCAGTGGGGACCGGCCCTGGTTTGGCGCGGCAGCGATGCCAAGAGCACCCGTGGCGTGGGATGGGGCCAGCACTCCCCCTCTCCAGAAGGGGCCCACGCAGGAAAAGGCTCCTTGGTGTGTTTTTAGGGAGCAGATACCGACCCTGGGAAGGCCCCAAAGGATAAAGTGCCTTTCAACACCCTAAGGAACACGCAGCATCACCCGTTACAGACAGCGTTAAACTCTAATGCAGACCTAGTACAGACAACAGCTGGTCACACAGTGCCATGGAGAGCATATATAAATAGAGACTAACAAAAATACTGTTTTGGTCTTTTTTTTCTTTTTTCCTTTTCCAGTAGGGTTGCAATTCATGAGAGCCTCACCCAGGTGCCCTGTGGGTGGTGGGACCGGGAGCTGCCCCCTCGGGGTGCCCGTGGGAGTGGGCGCTTCCTAATTCAGCATTAGGTGTTCAGTGATTCGTTTCACTGTTCCAGTATTTTACGAGAGAGAAAAAAAGCAACAACAAAGGTACTGAGCAAATATCACTGTGCAAAGTTTGCTAAGGAACTTTTCTATTCTGTAAACCAAAATCTGCAGTTTATGCTTCCAGCCACTGCCCCAGGGAGGTCACATCGGCCAGCCCGGCTCCGGCCGGGACCAAAGCCCACCAGAGATGGGCTGGATGAAGCCCCCACCCTGGCACGGGCTGTGTCCCCCACGCCCTCCCCTCCAGGCACAGCAGCAGGACCAGCCTTGGGGCAGGCTGGACCCACCATCAGGGTCTGGGATGCTCCTTCAGAGCCAGAAGCACAAGGAGGAGTGGAGGGAGAGCGGGAGCACAGGCCTCCATGAGATGAGAGGCTGAGGTTTTCCAGACAGGATCACCCTAAAGAATCATTTCCAGGTGTTTGGGGAGGGGCAGCTTGCTGGCCCTTCCACAGGGATGTGCTGGCAGACGCCAGCCCCGTCCCCAGGGATGCTGTGATATGTAAGGTCACCTCTTACAGCTCAGCTGGGGATGAACCTGCCCCACAATCCAGGAGGGGAGAGAAGCTGCTGGGATGGGCCAGGAGGAGCTGGCTGAGCCCAGCACCATCGCTCCACCCCTGGCTGGAGCAGGGCAGGATGAGACGGATGCTCCAGAGGACACTGGCAGCACAGTCTGAGGCTGTGCCAGTGCTGATATGGCAGAAGCGAGCACAGAGGTGATCTTATTCCCTTTTTTAAATTGAGGAGAGGAAAATAAACTACCTAAGGTGATGCTCAGGGCCAGGAGGGGGATACGGCCATTTCCAAGCCCAGCAAACCTGGAGGGAGGCAGGGATGGGGGGATAGAGACAGACCCCTCTACAAAGCTATAGGCAGGCAGCCCCACCACTCTTCCAGTTCTTACAGGGATTTATGGAGACCCACCTCCCACATAACGCACCAACTCTACGGCAGGAGGGAGGGGCGAGCCAGTCTGAAAATCCTGTTACAGAGAGGAGAAACAGAACCCAAAGGAAAAGAGGACAGGAAGGGAAAGAGAAGTTGGCAACGGGAGGTACCCTAAAGTGCATTAATATTCCCAGAGGGTGGAGGCGTCGATGGTGTCGGCCGACGCCTTGAGCACCCCGGCGTGGTCGCCCTTCAGGTATTTGCCGTTGATTTTGATGGCCACTTTGTTATAGTCGCAGAACTCAAAAAAGAAGTCCACGGGGGTGTCGCTGCTGCTGGTGACGGACGACTCGTTCCCCACCATCCAGTACTTCCCAGTAGTATCTGCAGGAGAGGGGACACGGTGGCCTCATGAGCCACCACGGGGACCCCACCGGCCACCCCTCCCAGCCCGCAGGCACCCCAGGGACTCACCCTTGATGTTGTAGGCCCCATCGTTGAACTCCAGCTGGAAGACGTCATAGGAGGAGCGGTTGGAGTCCAGGGTGCCGGTGACCTTGCGGCAGCCGATGAAGCCGTGCTCGCCGCGCAGGACGATGATGGGCCTGTTGATCAGCTTCATCACGAAGTGCTCCGTCTCACCTGTGCCGAGGGGACAACAGGGGCTGTGAGAGCAGCCAGGGGGGCACACAGCCAGACCCCAAAGCTGGCAGGCAGCGGAGAGGAGCAGGGGCTGTGCCCCTCACCCGTTCCTCACCCACCCCATCTGTCAGCCTGTCTCACAGCACATCCAACAGTCACTAAGAGCACTTATTGCCTGAGCATCACTTGGAAGAAGAGTTTGGGTCTGGGGGGACTTTTACATCCCCTGCTGCCCCGGTGTGGGATCCCCGAGGGTCCCTTACCCGCTGTCTCCATGGAGGCTGCCAGCTGCCCGTTCTTCTTTGCTGTCACGTACTTGCCGTTGGCAGCTTTCAGCGTGATGCGTTTGTCGCACCACTCGATGTCAAAGTAGCAGCTCGCGTTCCTGTGGGGCAGAGAGGGCAGTCAGCAGGGTGTGACAGAGAGGGACCCTGCCACTGCCACCCTGCTGGCTTGGAAAGGGCCACGGCTGGACCAGGAGAGCCTGATTCGATCTGTTTTTGCAGGATGAACTGTGTTGTGGTGGCCATCCCGCTGGGAAGCCCTCGCCCCGCGGGCAGGAGGCAGGCAGGCAGCCAAAGGCACTTTGGGGGTTTCCGGCTGGCTCTCAGGGTTGAACTGCAGGGCAAAGCATTTCGACAGCCCCAGCCGGCCGGGAAGGGTTATGTGGCCCCAGGGAGCTGCAGAGCGTCGTGGGCGGCAAGCCCTGACCCACCCCTGGCTTTCCCAGGAATGCACTGCCTCTGCTGGGAAGTGTCTGGGGTGAGCAGCCAAGCTGGAAAATCCCCCTTGAATTCCCCTGGGAGATGCAGAGGGTTCTCTGAAGCCCAGGCACTGCCCTGAGCTGCTGGGGACAGGGGACTCACTTTGTGGAGGCAGTGGACTGGATGCCCCCGTTGGAGGTGAGGGTCCAGTACTTCCCAGTGTAGGTCCGGAAGGCGCATTTCTTGGTGTCCTTGTTGATCTCCAGCTGGTAGGTCTCCTGGTCACCCTCCTCGTCCTGGTTGGCTGAAAGGTCCATCCCTACAGAGCACAGACAGATGGAGATGGGGGGGATGGGAGCACAACCTGCCTCCAGCAGGTCCGGGTGCAGGGCAGCCCAGGAAACTCAACTGAGAGGGGCTCCTGCTTCCTGGGTGAGCTTTGGTGGCTCCCAAATCCCTCACACGGATCTCCCCTCTGGCATTTGGGGTTCAAATCCAGGTTTTCGTTTGGATATTTGGTGTTGAGGTCCTAAACGAGGGCTGGGCAGCCATGAGCTTCCACTCCTGACTCAGCAGCTCCATCACAATGAAGGAAAGACCAGCGTAGATATTTTATAAGGAAAAGGGCTGCAGTTTTTCCCAAAGGTGACAGCCAGGTTACTCAAACCCATTAGCAGAGGCCACTGCAGCACCCATGAATCCCAGCTCGTGGCGTGTTTAATGACCATGACAACGTTTTTCATCCACAGTTGTCACATCCTGCTGGGGCGGTGAGGTGTGCAGGGACAGGAGGCTCAGGAAAGCCCCAGGGCAGCCAAGCCTTTCCCTGACTCCCCAAAACCATCAGCACCAGCCTGTCCCCCAGCTCTGCCAGCCAGGATGGCCCATCCCTGTGCCCAAGGGGCCAGAGACAGCATTTCCATGCAGAGCTGGATGCAGCTGGTCCTGGGGCCACCGGCCACAGCCCTGGGCCATTGCCAGCCACGTGTGCATCCACCTCAGGCCCTGAGCCCGAGCAAACCTGCTTAGTCAGGGCTAACGGGGCCAAATCTGTTCCAGAGCTCTCCAGCTTGGTGGATTTCAGCCTAAAAACACTTTGGGGATGTCACAAGCTGCAGCCAGAGCCAATGGCCAAGCTCCGTGCTGGGTTTTGGGGAGGGAGCTGAGGTGCAGAGCTCAGCCCCACTGCTGAGCTTAGTGAGATGGGAGTTTGGTGGAACTCGATGAGTTTTTCAGAGCCAAACACACCTGCATCCCTCCCTGCTGCACGGGTGCAAAGGGTTCAAGTCCACATTGTGTCTAGTTCTTGTCCCCTTACTAAAGTAAAGACATGGAGTTGCTGGAGCATGTCCAGAGAAAGGAAACGGAGCTGGGGAAGGGTCTGGAGCACAAGTCTGATGAGGAGCAGCTGAGGGAGGTGGGGGCTCTGTTCACAGCCCCTCACACCTCCACAATGTGTCCCAGTTTCTTGGCTGCTGGGATTTCAAGCAGTGCTGTACAACCACTGGAAGGGCTTCAGGGACTGCAGTCGTGGTGGCCCCGCTGCTCTGGGAAGCCACCAGGAGGTCCCACCAGCTGCACCCAGCTGTCCTGCAGACACAGCTCCCCAGAGCTCCACCTCACCCTCTGTGTCTCCAATCACGCCCCATCCCAGCGCCTCGGAGCAGCCTCTGCTTTGCACATCCACCTCCCACCTTTCCCAAAGGGATCAGGCTTTGTTCCCAAAGGGATCAGGCTTTGTTCCCAAAGGGATCAGGCTTTGAAGACTTTGTTTTGTTGGCCATAATCTTATCTCCCACATCCCAGCTGACCTATGGCTGCCACCCTGTTCACAGCATCCCCCCTGTCACCAGGCACCCACCAGCACTTTCTGCAGCTCTCACCCCTGGAAGTGTTCGAGGCCAGGTTGGATGGGGTTTGGAACAACCCAGTCCTTGGGAAGGTGTCCCTGCCCGTGATCCCTCCCATCCCAGCCATTCAGTGATTCCATGATTGTCCCGATGGACACACAGCCACCCCAGGGTACTTGGGCAGCACAGGGGGCAGTGGGTGCTGATGGCCACCAGCCCAGCCCCACTGGCCACGTCCTCGGCTCCCAGAGCCATCCCACAGTCACCACCTCCCAGCGCAGCCGGGGGCTGGGCCGGCAGCTGCGGGAACATTTGGTTTTGATTTTGCATCCCGGCGTCAGGCAGCTCCAGCCCCAATCCAGAGCTGTAAAACAGAGGCAGGGGCTCTGCAGGGGCTCACGGAGAGGCTGGGCTGTGGGGAGGTGACCCTGGGGGACACAGCCCATCCCTCAAGGCTGGCAGCACCCTGGGGCCCCCGAAACTCGTGAGAGCTGTGGGTCCCTGTGGTTTGTGGGGCAGGAGTGGGAGTGGTGCTTCCCCTCACCGACTTTTCTGGGAAGCGCTCACTGACCTGCAGGGACCAGGCTGGGCAGAGCCAGAGGGATGCTGTGTGCCGCTGGACAGGCTGGAGACAGGACACGGAGTGCCAGGAGCCTCCAAACACTGTTCCCTCTCCCTAGAGACCCCCGGCATGGAGCACAGTGCACCCACCGGCCTCCCCCACCTCTCTCCCAGCCCATTTTCCACACTCGCCTTGCGCGGAGCTTTGGCTTTCCCGGTGCCTGGAAGGACCCAGCAGCAGGAGGGTCTCTCACCGCCCCCTCCCCAAAAGCAGCGCGGGGTTGGGTTACAGCGACTCAGCACAAAGGAATGCGGCCACGGCTGGGG
This sequence comes from Picathartes gymnocephalus, assembly GCA_013390045.1. Classification (NCBI taxonomy): domain Eukaryota; kingdom Metazoa; phylum Chordata; class Aves; order Passeriformes; family Picathartidae; genus Picathartes; species Picathartes gymnocephalus. Next base: position 82,080 of record WEKY01022944.1, on the reverse strand, counting down.
CAGGAGGAGCCTTCAAAGGGCTGGAACTGCGCTGGAGCAGGAGAGCTGGGGGCTGAGCCCTGGGCGGGATGGGGGAAACTGCAGGAAACACGGGCTGCGAGTGCGGCTGCAGGAGCACGGCGGGTCCCTCAGAGATGTCCCCGCGGTGGAGGACAGGCTGTCCCCACAGCCACCCCCCTGCCGTGGCAGCCCAGGGCTGTGGCACGGAGCCGCGGCCGCTCCCACTGCAATCACGGATTAATTAACGCTCTTGGGTAAATTTACAGTCTGGAGCTGGCACTGCTCTTCCTGACCTTGATGAAGCTGCTAATTACAGCTGGAGGCGGGAGGGGGGCGAGCACACGGCGGCTGCTGCTCGGGAGGAGGGTGGAGGTACGCCTGCGCTCCCCAAAATTCCTGGCGTGGGATGTGCTCCGGCTCCGTCTGCAACACGGGCTGCCTACAGGGATCTTGGGGAGAATGCAGAGGTTGGGGAGGCTGAGGGATGTTGTCTCCCCAGGGCTTCCTAACGCCGAGTCCCTGGGCTTGAGGTCCTCAGAGAGCAGGGAAGGGCTCCCCAAGTCCTCGGCTGCCGAGGTTGCCAGGCTCGTGGCCTTGCAGGATTGATGCTGGAGCCCTCGCTGCTCTCCAGGCATGACTGGGGATGTACCAGGAGGCCTGTGGCCATCCCAGAGCAGGCACACACCTTCCTGTACTTCCCACAGAGCCGGGCTTTTCCCTCTAAAGGAGCAGAGTTTGTTGTAGCTGTCTTGACCTGCACAGCACGGGGGACTGCAGACCCAGCGTGGGGCATTCAGGGCACGTAGAAAAGTTTCCCGCTGCACTCAACTCACACGGAATGTCTCCCATGAGCCGTTCTGGGAAGTGAGTGAGAGTCGGCACAATGAATGAGCTCCATGGAGAGGAGCACCTTTCCCACCTTCCAACTCTCTTTTCAAAAACCCCACGGTGACAGCTGAAAACACCCGAGCCCGGATTGCTCCACGGGAGTGTCAGTAGCACTCTGCAGAGCCCCCAGGCCCTCAGGGCAGGATTTCAGGATGGGACAGGGATGCTGCACCCAGCACAGGTCGGGGCTGGGCTCCCTGTGGGCTCTGGCACCCTCACCCAGCTCTGCACCGGCACACAGAGACTCCTCCTGCTCAGAGACTCCTCCTGCCCCCTCCCTGCCCTTCAGCCGGGTTTTGGCTGCACCTCTGCAGAAATCCAAACAGGTTTTTGTCTAAATCCAACAGCCTGGAGCACCGGGAAGCAGCAGCTCCTCTGCTGGGGGTGCAGCTCTGCAAAGGGGTCACGGGGAGGGGTGAAACATTAATTTCCTGAAAAGCCCACCCCTCCTTCCCTGTGGATTTCCTGTGGCTTTGTGGTATCCCCCAAGTGTCAACAGGCCACTTGGCATCGCCAGATGAAAATCTACATCCAAGCCTGCGTGCCCCCTGCCCTGGAGCCGCATCTTCCTGCCTTGCCGAGGCACCGAGATGAACTGGGGGGGGAAAATCCGGCTCAGCCCATGCCGGGAGGGGTTCTGGCCCCAGGGCAGAGCTCCCCACTGTCAGCACGGCACGTCCAGGCGCGCTCCCTTCACCGCTGCGCTCGCTCGCCCTCCTGCCCAGATCCCGTTTCCTGGAATTCCTCACTCCCTCGTCAGCCCAGCCTCTCCCCAGTGCGGGTGGGGGCAGGGGCACACCTCGGCCGGCCGGGGGGCTGGCAGGGCCCCAGCGGGGAGGACGCCAGCGCTCAGCCCCCGGGACCCTCACGCCCACAAAGGGTCCTTTGTTGCCGCAGCCGGGCTAGAAAGGAGCCATTGAGCGGGGAGGAGGCTGCTCGCTGCTGGCAGCACCCGGCTCCGCTCCGTTCGAGGTGCAGCCGGGAGATGGGAACTCTCAGGGAACCCGGGGATCGTGTCCTACTGCGGCTGGAGGCAGGAGAGGAGTGCCAGGACACCCCCAGCCCCTGTGCCGGAGCAGGGGCAGGGCTGGCACCCCTCCCCTCCTGCCCCGGTGTGTTTGTGTCCCCTGTGTGCAGGGGATGCTGGCACCGGCCATCCCTGGGACAGGGAGGAGACTCCAAGCCAGGAGCTGACTTGGCACCGGTGGGACAACACTGTTCCAAAGCTGGATCCCAGCCAAGGGAACCACAGCAGAACCCCCTGGACCCATCCCTGCTCCTCCCATGGGGCACAGGGGGGACAGCCACTGCCATCCCTGCTCCCTTCCTTGACTCCACACAGGAACAAGCTGCCTTTACCCACGAGGCTGTGCCGAGCCCGTATCCCGCATCCCCCATCCCCAGTGGCCGTGGGAGCATCTGCCAGCAGCACGGCCCTTATCAGCTCGGCGGGGGAAAGGGCTGTCTGGAGCCGCTTCCTCCGACGGCTCTTTCTGCCGCCTTCTTGGGACGCGGCCCTTCCACAATGGGAGAAGGGAGGATGAGCCCCAGAAAGCGGCGGCTCCCAGCCTTTCACTGCCATCGGGAAGGATAAACCGGGTGGAAACGGGTTCTCCAGCCAAAACGGACTCGAGCGAGGATGTGCAGCCCCTGCGCGGCCCTTCCCGCTGTATTTTGCTTGGAAAGGGGCCGGGCACAGCCCAGAGCCCTCTGTTGCTGGGGAGACTTGTTCCCCCCCGCTTCCTGCTCCCCCATCCCTTCCGAATTAGACAAAGCCGGAGGGTCGGCCAGCAGCATTCCCACCCGCTCCATGGGGTCCCCCGCCACCACGGGGTCCCCCACCGCCACCGCTCCGTCCCTCACATCTCCCCCCACATCTGGTTTCCCCATCTCTGGTGACAAAGGGCTGCAGCAGCCCTTCCCCCACGGCGCTGCGGCAGCCTCCCGCCATCCTCCCGCCACCGCCATCCTCTCCTCCTCTTCCCTAAATCCCCGTGCCTGGGAAAACCATCCCCACTGCCCATCTTGGCAGGTTTTATTGTTCAATTTTAATGGTCTGCTTTGCAGCGCGGGATTTGCCCTCGGACCGGAGAAAAGCAGGGAGCTTCCCGCATGGAGCTGCCCAGGCACGGATCAGCATTAAGCAGCAACCTTGAAATACAACACAGACACACAAAAAAAATTCCCCGCCGTTCCTCCAGGCTTTGCTGCATGCTCGCACCCATCCCACACCCGGCGTGCGCCGGCCTGACCTGGCGCGCCGCCGATGAGCCCCGGGGCACCCGCGGCACACAGAGAGGACCCCCGGCACCGCAGAGCAGGGACCCCCCATCTTCCAGCACGGAGCCCTGGCTGCGGGGCTGGGATGCTCGGTGGGCACTCGCGGGCAGCGTGCCCGGGGAGCTCTGAATGTGACCGGATCCCTGAGGCGGGTGGCACCGTGGCCGCTCCGGAGAGCGGAGGGGACGGGGCCGGTGCAGTGGGTGCCGAGGGACGGCTGCCTTTGTGCGGATGGATGCGGGATGCGGGAGTTTTGGCAAAGCCCTTTATGTAACGCTGCCATGCAGCCACCCATCCATGGGAACTCCAGCCCCCTGGGGGGAACCAGAGCCCCCGGGGGGAGCCGCAGCCTCCCTGCTCCGCTGGGCACAGGGCTCAGCCCTGCTCGGGCAGGGGGAGATTGCTGGAGGCTTTGTTGGGCGAACAATGAGCTCCATAGGAAGGAAGGCGAGGGATACAGCCCTGCCTCCTTCACGGCGAGGGAAGAGTCCATCCACCCCCTCCCAGCCCCCCTCCCTGTCCATCCCTGCACCCCAAAGCAGGCCCCTCGCCATCCCTGTCCCCCCCGGGTGCCCTGCAGAGGCGATGGTGCGGGGATGGGGGTGCCGGAGGGATGGGGGCCCCCAGGCAGGCGATGCTGAATGGGAAGGGACGTGGGAGGGATGCGGGGGGATCGTGGTGGGTGTTGGGGGGAGGGACCGCGGGCAGCCATGCTGAGGGGCGCAGGGGGTGATGGTGGCTTCAGGGGAGGGGTGTGGGAAGGGGTTTGGGCAGGGCGAAGTCGCCACTGGGGAGGCGATGGCAGAGGGATGCAGGGGGGCACGCTGTGGGGTGGCTGCTGCAGGAAGGCAGCGGATGTTGGGGGCTGGGGGGGCAGTGCAGGGGGGCCGCTCCGAGGTGGCGATTCCGAGGTGATGCAAGGGAAGTGGTGCCGGAGGATGCAAGGGGTAGCGCGGGGCGGGCGATGCCCCATGGATGCCGATGCCGGAGGGATTCAGGGGGCTGTTCGGGGCAGGCGATTCCCATGGGAAGCTGATACCCGAGGGATGCAGGAGCGCACCCCGAGGAGGCTACACCCCTGGGACTCCGGGGCGGCCGAGTTGTCCCGTTCCCCTCACCCGCAGCCCCCGTCCCCTCGTACCTTGCCGGGTGGAGACATTCCTATCGTTGCCGGCTCGCAGCACGACCTGCGGGCAGCTCTGCTCCAGCGCGAACAGCTCGTCCTTGCCCACCTTGGCGCTCTTGCCCGCCTTGAGGGTGCCGCTGGGCCCCGAGGGGGCCAGGTAGCGGCCCTCCCCGTCGCGAAAGGCCACCTTTCCGCAGCGGAATTCCAGCGTGAAGGCGGTGCCGGGCTCGGCGGCGGGGACCAGGCGGCCGTCGCTGCGGAGCAGGCGGTGGTCGCAGCTCTGCAGGCTGTACCGCTGGTCCACGAACAGGAGGGTGATGAGCGCATCCACGCCCCACGGCACGTCGCGGTCCACGGCCAGCTCGTCGCGGCGGGGCCCCAGGTGCGCGTAGCGCTTGCGGGCCAGGCTGTAGAGATTGGCCTGGGGG
>WEKY01022944.1:54406-76889 GCA_013390045.1 Picathartes gymnocephalus | reverse complement strand
GGCAGGACCCCGCCAGGCGCAGCCAGAGCCCCCTCGAGTCGCAGGACACCATCCTCGCCTCCCTCCTGCGGGGCTCCCCTGCGTGCAGAGACCCTGCCCTGCATGACAAAAGCCCCCATGCTTTGCAGGATCCCCCCACGTTGCGAGACCCCCAGTGTATAACGGGATCCCTCCATGCGTTTCAGGAGCCTCCTTGAATTGTGGGGCATCCCCGCTGCAAGACCCCACTGCATGGCAAGAGCCCTCCCTGCATTTCAGGAGCCCCACACAATGGAAGTCCCCACTGCATGGCAAGACTGCTCCAAGCACAGCAAGAGCCCCCTTGAAATATAAGACCACCCTACACAGACTGAAAGGCCCCTTGGCATGGCAAGACCTCTCCTTGCATTTCAGGAGCATCCATGAATTGAAGGACCTCCTCCTCCAGCACAAGTCCAGCATGAAAAGACCCCTCCAGGAAGGGGCCCCTGAAACTGAAGGACCCCCAAAAACACCTAGCAAAAACCCAACTGTCAAACAAGACTCCTCCTTGAATTGCAGGGTCCTACACATTGCAAGACCTAAGCATTACAGGACCCCTCATATTATGAGATCACCCCTTGTACTGCACAACACCAAGTTGAACTGCAAGTCCCTCCCCTGCACTGCAAGAATCCCTCTGATTGCACATCCCCATTCCCCTCCAAGACATTGTGACACCCCCCTGCACCCCTCTATCCCTCCTGCTGGCCATGCCACAAGGCTGTGGGACAGATGGGGAGAAGGGTGACGGATGTTGTGGCCTCCTGCCATCTCTGAGCCATCCCAGCGCCCTGTGCCAGGCACCAGCCAGGCTGGAGCATCCTGGCCCTGGGGGAACTGAATTCCCACAGCAAATCCTGAATAAAAACACTGGCACCCTGTACAAGGGAGCATTTCGAGGACATTTCTCAGGGGGTGAGCGGACAGCATCGCTGTGCATGCGATGGTCTGGTGGCACTCACAGCAGGGCTGACCTGGAGATGGGAAGGATCCAGCCTGGAGAGGGTTGTCTGTGCTGCCCAAGGGTGCTGCCCACTGCTCCTTGGGGACAGGGACACTCCTTGTGTCTGTAACAGGGACACAAAGCAATAAGTAGGAGCACAGCTGCAGGGGTCGATTTGAAGCTGGCTCAAGCACAGCCCTGCACTTACAGGGGGGAGGTGGCTGGAGGGATGTGCAGAACCAGAAAATCAGAGAAAGAGGGATGATGGGAAGGACAGGCAGGGTGGTTCTCAGCTGGATCAGGGAGCTGAACTGCCTGTCCCAGCTGAAGCAGGACAAGTGAAGAGCTAAGTGTGGCCACGGGTGCGAGGGCACAACAGTGTGTGCTCAGGGCTGGCACAAAGAATTCCTCCAGGCTCCTCCAACCCCGGCAGGATGGCATCCCACCCCACCTCCCAGGGCCCGCTGGTTCTGCACTGGCTGTACTGGTTGGAGCCACTGCTCCACCCCAGCCAGCACTGCCCGCCCTTGCCCAGGGGTCACTGGCACAACCACTCCAGGGCAAATCTGCCGGCTTGGGATGGGGTTTGTTTCCCTGGAAGTCTTGGCCAGACCTGCTCCATGCTCATCCTTGCTGCCCAGCTCTGCAAGTCCAGACAGACCATTGCCAACCAGAGCCTCTTGTCCGGGCTGGTAACAGCTTCCCCCCAAGCTCCAGTGAGGCAGATCCGTGTTTGTCCAGCAAATCCCTGTTGCTGCTCTGGCTCAAAGCCCCCCTGCATTAAGATGTGGCCATGAGGCTGAGCAGCTGCTTGGACCCACAGCTGCTGGGCTCTGCCTTCCCCGGCCGCCACGGGCAGATGGTGATGGGGCCAGGAAAGAAACAGCATTTTTCCTCAGAAGAAAAAAAAAAAAAAAAGAAAAAAAAAGGAAGGAAAAAAAAAAGCAATTATGCAGAGAAAGAAAAACCCACCCTGTTTTCTCCCCACCACCCAGCAGTGTGGCATGGATGGGTGACACTGCTGGATGGTGGCACCGTGTGGATGGATGGCACTGCCTGGCTCAGCAGATCCTCTCCCTCCGGAGTGGGCACCCACCCTGCCTGCACCCTCTGCTCCTGTGCAATGGGAGAGCCCCAAACACCATCTGAGACCTCCCCACGTGTCACTGTGGTGGCAAAGGGTGCCCAGTGCCCCCCTGAGCTGGGGGTGCAGTAGCCAAGGCTCCTCTCCCGAGTGCACCCATGTGTGCCGGAGACGTAGGAAAGGCGCTGGGTTTCCCTCTGTACATTGCATTTCCCATCATCTTTGCAAGCCTCCGTGACTAAACACTTCTGAGGTCATCCCCCCAAACCCTCCCACCGCCGCTGCTGCAGGACACCCAATCCTGGCACACGGCATCCATGACAAGGGCTTTCCGGAGGGAGTGCGGCCGCATCCCCTTGGAGGGGCTGTGGGACTCACCCGCCGGGACTTCAAAGAGATCCCAGCTCCAAAAGACAAAGCCAGGAAAAAAGGAGCCCCGGTCATGGAGTGACCCCTGTCTTGCCTGCCTCAGGCACAGAAACGCCCTCGGATTTTCATGCTTGCCCGGACACTTTTTGTGGCAAAGCCCGGCTTCGTTTGCGAGCACTCCCGGGATTTCCATTCGAGTTTGTGACATTGGGAAGGCAGAGCTGGACACTGCAGGGAGGGTGGGAGGCAGGGCACGCTGGCAGGGTGCCAGGGGCAGGCACGGAGGGGCTCACGGGGCAGAGACAGCAAATGCAGCGTACAGCAGTGTCCGGTGAAGAGCCTGGGGGTGCAATGGGCTGTTCCAGCCCTGTGTCCCCAGGAGGGCAGAGGGAGATGTCCCCAGGTGAAGGAACAGTGTGGTGGCAGCAGCTCCAGCCCAGGGCACAGCAGCCAGGGATGCTTTGGGCTGTGTGTCTGGCCCCCTCGTGCCCTCCAGAGCACACAGCCCCTCGGGCACAGTTGTGTCACAGGATGTCCAAAGCTGGTGCCACCGGGTCCCTCCCTCGGAGCACATCTGTCCTCTGGATTCAAGCCACATCCCAGTCACCAGCCTGGCCTGAGCCCTCTTTGTCCTTCCTTGATGAAGCAAATTTGGGGGCTCACTGTGAGGGGGCTGCTCATTGGTTTTCACCCCCCATTTTCCCTGGGATCCCCATGCACTGTTCAGTGTCCGTGGCATGTGCAGGCCCATCCTGGGGGTGTTGATGTCCCACTTGGTGGTGGCAGTGGCTGTGAGGTGGCCAAGGCTGGCCAGGGAAGCCCCCCCCAATAATGCAGATGCCCCCTCACCCCAGGGAGGGGCTCAGCAGAGATTGGGGATGCAGTGCTGGTGGTCACTGTCTCTCCAGCCACCTCCATCCCATGTGGGACAGGGTTTGTGACAACGAGAGCCCTTGTGCAGGATGAGGTGACCTTGTGCAGCCTGTCCTCCAGTGGGATAAAGGGCTTTGCCAAAACCACCCAGAGATCAGGGACCACCAGATGGGGGCTGGGAACAAGTCCCAGGTGCAGACAAAATCCTGGCTGGAGGCTGCATTTCCCCAGGTCCCCGATTGTCCCTTGCTGCTGCTGGGGGCCATGGGGACACCCCGGGGTGGCCTCACTGCCATATGCCACCAGCCAGCTCAGCAGAGGTTCTCTGAGGGCCCTCCCGACAGTTGGCAGGCGCCCCAGCCTCATTAAAATTGTATTAGGCTGTATTTACAAAAAAGCAGCAGCACCAGGGGAAACAAAGAGCAGCCCTAAGAGAGGGGCTTGGAAAGGCAGATCAGGCTCCAGGGATGTTTTCCCATGGGATGCTGCCCCAAGGGGGTTTGCTCAGGAAGCAAAGGACAGTGGTGGAGTATGATGGGGGCTCAGCCATGTTCCTGTGCTTCCTGGACATCAGGATCAGTCATGGCACTGGCCACGTGGCTTGCTCAGCTCTATTAGCTGGATTTATCTCCTTAGCTTAATTTAATTGTATCCAGAGAGCAAAAAGGGATGGAAATGCTTGAAGGGCCTTGTTTCTAGCAGTTTGGATGTTGGACTCAGGCAAATGAAGGAAGGAAGTGGATGAGAGCACACGGACAGTCTGCGCTGGGAATTCATCCCTCTCTTCCTGGCCCAGCTCATTTTCTGGTGTTTTCAGGTGTGGTTTTTACATTACCAGAAACTAAAGGGAAAACCTGCCCCTTCCTCTGTCTCCCCCAAGGGCCCTGCGGAGGTGGGGTGGAGGCTGGTTCATCCAGCAGAAGAAGGAATTTTATTAGGAAAGCTTAAAAGACCTTTTGTGTAGCAGTGATTAACCTCTGTGGTGGGGATGATGCTCTTTGTCCTGGACCCAGTGCCCTGCCTGGTCCCCAGGGGCTCTGCTGGGACACGAGGCTCTTGTAATCCTATGCAAGTGCCCAGGAGCAGGACACAAGAGACACAGGGCGTTCCGTGGGACAAAATAATCAATTATCAGGGGATGCTTTCCAGCCTTAAAAAAAAAAAAAAGAAAAGAAAGAAAGCAGGAAAAAAGAAAATTAGAACATGTCCATTCCTTGCTGCCCAGTTTGCAAGAGGAGCAAAGGAGAGCCCTGAGGGCTTTTGTAGCCATGAGACCCCAAGCAGGAGGCCCAGAGGAAGACTCCAGTGCCAGTCCTGTTGCCTTTCCTCCCTTTTAATTCCCTGCTGCAGCGCAGAGTCAGCACAGAGGAGTTTGCAGGGAAGAAGAAAGTGTGTTACCAGCGTCTCCCACGCAGCTCCAAAATAACCCGGCCCAGGCGCTCGGCAGCGCCGGGCGGAGCAGGTGACTCAGCGTGCGACTGCAGCTCCTTTCTGCTCGGATTTCCTCACTCGGTCATGCCTGCATCCATGTTTCCCACCGCAGTCCCTGCACTGTGTCCCATGTTGCCTCTGCTCAGGGCCTCGTCCAGGACTGCTGAAGGGTTTGGTGGGCAGAGGAAGAGACGGCAGGGAAGGTTCAGGCATTCGCTGCCTGAATTCCCAGGGCACAGCTGCTCTCAGGATCTGCAGCGTCCCAAAAAGCTGGTCTGAGCGTGGCTGGGATGGTGATCCCCACCTCTGGCAGGACCCAACAGCAGGCAGAGGTTCCGTCCTCACCGTGAGATGGAGCACAGCACATCCCAAAGAGGACATCAGAGGGATGGAAAGCCTTGGAAATGGGTCAGAGTGCAGCAGGGGGGATGTCAGGTACAGGGACAAGCAGACTCTGATGAAGCCACTGTGGACAGGGGGTGAGGAGGAGGTGACAGCTCGTGTTTTCCTGTTTACTTTCTCCCCATCTCCTCACAGGATTCAGAGGAGACATGGACATGGCAAGATGCTGTTACAGGGTGCCAAGACCCCCCCAAAGGTGCACAAATCCCCTCTGGTGGGGTCAGGGGGCTGAAGCTCAGCCTGGAGAGGCCGAGCCCCGGCAGAACGAGGGGATTCCACCCAGACACCCCCAGAGCAGGGGGAGATCTCTTCAAGGATGAGGCAGCAGTAATAGGAGCAGCAACAGGAGCCAGCTGGGATGCCCCGGGGGATCCCCATAAAGGGCTGGGAGGGGCAGGGGGGCTTTTACAACTTGTGACTTGGAGAGGAGGTGAAGGGGTTTTTTGACTCGTTGGTGGTGATGTTGGGGCATTGTGGGCTGGGATGCAGGGCAGCAGCAGAACTGCACCCTTACATGTGAGGGGGAGGTGGGATTTTGGCCAGGGAAGGGGCTGGAAGCAGAGGTTTGAGACTGGGGGAGAGGTCAAACCTCTCTGCCCAGCCCTGGCTCCACCAGCTGTGCTTTCCTGGGCCCAGAGATCCCCTTCCAGATGGATAACTCCATTGTCAGTGGTGAAAAGAGTCCATTAGTCAGGATTAGGAACGGGGCCTTTGGGGATTAGCCCTGCACCTCCCACCTGGCCCTCGATTCCCTGGCCCTCCTTGATTCCTGTGGGTGCTGGTCCAGCAGCACTGGACTGTAGTCCCTCTGGGTTTTTTGGATGCAGAAGGGAATGGGACTCTAATTGAACAATTGGGCTGAGAAATGTGGGAAGTAGTGAAAGGAATTGAACTGAGTCCCCAGGTGACTTGATATCCTGCTCCCCTCTGCATTTTCTCATGGGATTGTGGACTCTCCCAGCAGCAGGACCCCTTGGATAGGGCAGTCTGCAGCCCCCAGCCCTGCTTGTCCCGGTGACACAAACTGACCTGCTGGTGTGGAATGGCTGCTGGAAGGCAGGAGGGAAGGGAGTGTTGTCCCAGACCAGGAGTCCTCACAGCCCCACATTTATCCCCTTATGTACATCCAGGTCCATCTCTCTTCAGTGTCTGGGCTTCCTGTGCATCCTTGTTGAGGGGCTGGAGGGAGTTCTGCACATGAAGAAACTGAGGCAGCAGGAGCCCAGCTGTGCTTGTCACCTGGTTTGTGGAAAACCACATCTGGGCTGAAAGTTGGAGATGTTCTTCCTGTGGCATCTACAAGGAGGGGTGGCTGAGGTGGGGGAAAGTCCCAAAATCTGGAGCCCCTTGATGAGTTAATTCCACTGGGCATGGATTCCATGATTCCCTGTGTCCTCTGCAAAGAGGGGCTGGATCTGACCTCCAGCTCAGGAAACCTGGGGGCTGCTGGTGTGAAAGCAGTGGCAGTGAGAGTTGGGGAGGCTTTTGACCCCCTCATCCCCACTGTCCCATAGCTCCCTTTACTCCCCAGTGCTGGCAGGCTGGCTTTGTCCGTGGGCAAATGGCCACAAGGAGGGATCGGGGCTGGGGGGTCTCTGGCCAGGCTGGCTCTGAGAGGCCCCCGGGAAGGCAGGAATGTGGGCGGGGGGACCGTCCTGAAACCCAAAACCTCGGCACAGGGGCCCTGCTCTGGGCATCCGGCTCAGCTGCAGGTGGGAGGGAGGCCCCTGGCTGTGGGCAGCCGGTGCTGGGGCTTGGGGGGGTCTCCAGCCCTCCCTGTAGTGAAGGTGCTGGCAGTTCCCTCCCCAGCCCCTCCTGCCATCCCCCAGATGGAGTTAAGTACAGCCATTCCCAGCTGGACATGGAGGGTGAAGGAGAACGCCCCGGTGATGTGAGGTTGGGTTCCTGGGGAACAGAGCAGCCCCTGGACCTGGGTGTGTACCCCAAAACCGGGCTGGAGACTGGGCATCCTGGGACAGGCACTGTGCAGAGCCACCCTGAGGGTCCCTGGAAGTGACAGGGGTGGCTGTGGCTCTGCAGGAGGAGAGAAGGCCTTTGGTGGGGAGCACATTCAGTGGTGAGGCGCCTTGGTCAGTGGACAAACGCACTGCAGCCTGTGACTCTGTGCCATGTGCGAGTTGGCAGGAGCGGTGCCTGTGCAGGGTGCAGGCTGTGCGCACTGCCCTGTGCAGTGTGCGTGTCGCTGTGTGCAATCCCACGTGCCTGCAATTCCCTGTGTGACACACGTTGCTGTATGCAGGCCATACGTGTCAAATCCCACATGCAGCACGCTCCTTAGCCTGTGGGATCCCATGTGTGCCTCGGTGTGCCTGACCCCACAAGGAGTGTGCAATCCCACAGGCCGTGTGCCTGTCGGTGTGTGCAATCCCACCTGTTGTTCGTGCAATTCCTTGTGCACCAGGCGTGCTGGTGTGTGTGATCCCATGCACAGCGTGCGTGCTGGGCCGTGATGCCACGTGTGTTGGGATCACCCTGGAGTGCCCGTGTGCAGCCAGCACCCTCGGGGTGTGCATGGCCTCGCGTGCAGTGTGTGTGATCACACGTGCAGCGTGTGCACCTCGGCATGCACAATCCCACATCCAGCACGGATCTCGGTGTGCACAATCCCGTGTGATCCCACACCCAGTGCGTGGCTCATCTGTGGCCCCACGTGCAGCCTGTGCATCTCGCCGTGCACGGCCTCGCGTGCCACAAACACGATCCCGTGTGCAGCCTGTGCCTCTCGGCATGCGTGACCCCACGGGTGTGAACGTGCACCTCCATGAGCGTGTTCTCACGTGCAGGGTGCGTGATCCTGTGTGCAGCACATGCATGGGTGTCCATGATCCCATGTGCAGGGTGTATCTTGGTGTGCATGATCCCATGTGCTCTGTGCATCTTGGCATCCATGATCCCATGTGCTCTGTTCATCTTGGCATCCGTGATCCCATGTGCTCTGTGCATCTTGGCACGCATGACTCTGCGTGCAGGGTGCCTCTTGGTGTGCACGATCCTGTGTGTGGTGTCCATGATCCCACGTGCTCTGTTTATCCTGGCATTCATGATCCCCCTTGCAGGGTGCATCTTGGCGTGCATGACTCCACGTGCAGGGTGCATCTTGGGTGTTCACGATCCTGTGTGTGGTGTCCATGATCCCACGTGCTCTGTTTATCCTGGCATTCATGATCCCCCTTGCAGGGTGCATCTTGGCGTGCATGACTCCACGTGCAGGGTGCATCTTGGGTGTTCACGATCCTGTGTGTGGTGTCCATGATCCCACGTGCTCTGTTCATTTTGGCATCCGTGATCCCATGCGCTGGGTGCATCTTGGCACGCATGGCTCCACGTGCAACACACATCTTGCTGTTCGCGATCCCCTGTGCAGCGTGCACGATCCCCGCGCATCTCGGGTGCGCGATCCTGTGTGCTCCGGTCACCTTGCCGTGCAGGATCCCGGGCGCATGCCGGCGTGCCCGGTGCCGGTGCGCGCACACCCCGCCCCGCTGCGCGCAGTGCGCATCCCAACAGCACCACCCAGCAGCGCGGCCGCGCTCTGCAGCGGCACGGGCGGGCGGCTCCCCGCACAACATGGAGACGAACAAAGCGCTGAGGCAGCGAGGGTGGGAGCTTGTGCCTGCTCCCGCCTCACCCGAGTGTGGATGGTCCCCGCCTGGGATGTTGCGGCTATCGCGAGTCAGGTCGCTGCCTCTGGGGTATCACTGGGACACGAACCAGAGCTCTGTCTGGCAGTGGGTGCTGCAGGATTTGAGCTCAGGGTGGGAATGGGTATCACAGCACGGGGAACTGGGTGCCCCAGTGCCGCCAAATCCCTGCTGGTGAAGCCACAGGCTCGGTGCTGCTCACAGCAGACTCCAACTTGTCCGCTCAGGCTGGTTGACCTTGCAGTGAGCTGGCAAAGTGGGAGTGTAACCATCCACTCCATCACAGCCTGATCCACACCGTGGTGCCCAGCAGAGGGACAAGAGACCCCACATGACCCTCCCAGCATCATCCACCTGAACCACTCTTTGTGACTTGGAGAGCACCTGGCCCCACACAGACCGTCCCCTCCCTTCAGCCCCGGGGACACTGCACACCCCATGGCCCTGCGTGTGCCTTTGGTGCTGTGAGATGTCACCAGAACATTTCCAATCTTTCATTGCTGGGCTGAATCATTTACTGGGGCAGCCAACCTGTCTGCGAAACCCCGGTGACAGCTGGTGCCAGCTGAGCACAGCCTCCCCGGGAGTGTTTGAGGTGTTTACCCTGTCGTGCAGTGGGGATGCCACTGGTCTGATTCCCCTCCTCGGTCAGGAGAAGGCTTCAGCCCTTGGAGTGATGCTGTGTCCCCATGGTGAGGTGACAGGGATGTGTAGGTGACACAGCCACCTGGACCAACACCCAGGCTGTCTCCTGGGGCAATAGGAGAAGATGTCACTTCCTCACACCCCAGGGTGTTTGCTGCCTGTGACTCAGGCCTGGGTGACTGTGCCATGCTGTGGGCAATCCTGCAGGGACGCGGAGCCACGCCAGGCCCTGGTCACTCCTCTCAGGCTCAATGAAGTACCCCGGGGCAGAGCAAATGGTCTGCCCTGCTTCCTCTGTGGGGAAATCGAGGCAGAGACGGGGCTGGAGGAGGTGGCATGGGGAGAACTCAGGGATGTCCCATGTCCTGCTCTGGGCCAGCTCATGGGACCTTGGAGCCATCCCACCACTGGGATGGGACCAGCAACCAGTCCCTGTGTTCTGGAGGAGCTGGAGGTCCCTTACCTCAGTGACAGGCTCTGTGATACCTGTCCCATGGGTAGTGAACAGGCTTTGCCCACCACATTCCAGGTGCTGTCAGGTACATCCACACGTCCTTGCTCAGGAACAAATTCTTTGCAGAAACTGAGATTTTGGTGCCTGACCAACAGCGGTACCACTGCACCAGGTGCCCAACTTTGTTTTCCCCAGGGCGTGCATTTCCCCCCTGGATTTTGGATGGGACCATGGCAGCATCTCCCCAGCCCAGCGTGTCCGGCAGCAGCCCTCGGCCAAGCCCCGAGCTTTCGGCAGAGCGCCGGCCGAGGCAGAGCCGCTCCTCCCTGTCCCCCCCGCGCAGAGAGGAGCGCGGAGAGGAAATTGCTGCTGACGGAGCTGCGAACGCTGCCGGACTGGGGATGACTAAGTTTGGCAGTGCTACCTGCTGGCTGTTTTTCCTTTTATGGAGGATTTGAGCGAGCCGCTGGAGCAATTCTCCGAGAGAACCCAAAGGGTTCCACCCTGACCCTGGGGATGGGCACTGCCGGGTTGGGGAAAGGGTGGCTGGCGAGCAGGGTGGGTCGTGAGACGCTGGGGCGGCGCTCGGCGGGCAGAGGCGGGGATGGGCCCCCCTCGCCCATCCGGACGGGGCACCCGAATGTTTTCACTTTCTATTTTAAGGCGCTGGACTGTGGCCCCGAGCGGAGGCCTGGCCCGCCGTGCCAGCCGGGGCGCGTGGCTGCTGGCACCCTCGGTGCCACCCGCCTCTGAGGCCACCCCTGCATCGCACATCCGTCCCAGTGCGGCTTTCCCACAGGCGATGGGGCGCAGAGAGAGGGTGAAAGGGGACGTGTCTCTGCAGGGGGACACCTCCCTGGAACGGGACACTGCCCCAAAGGTGGGGCCGTCATCTGCTCAGGGAGACGCTGCTGCAAGGTGACAGCACTGCAGGGGACACACTGCTGCAAAGGGACACTCCTCGGCTGTGGGGGCACAGCTCTGCAGCCCAGAGCTGCTCCACAGTGCTGAGATGGAAACGGGGCAGCCCAGCCTCGGAAAGTCCCCAGCTGGTGAGAAAAGCAGAGAAAGAGAAACAGAAATAGCACCTTTGCAGTGACTGTAGTGGGGTGGCTTGCAGGGACAGGACTGGGCTTTGGCCAGGCTGCCTCAGCACCCAGGCTGGCCATCCCATAGCCCCCAACCCCTGTCGAGGGGCTGGGACTGGGCTCCCTCAGCTGTGTCCTGCATTCTTGGCATTATTCTCCTTTTTTCTCCTCCTCCTCCACCCCGGGGACAGCTCTCAAACCTCTCCATTTATGGACAGGAGGTTAGGTCAAGTGGGAGGGTGAGGGGACGCCCGGGTCCCTGGGGAGGGACGGGGGTCCCACGTGGTGCTGGGAGCCGTGACCACCCCAGGAGATCACAACAACGATGGTGTCTGGAAAGGTGAGGGTCACCTGGGCATTGCCCCTGGCATCCCCATTGTGATGCCCAGTGCCAGTGGGACCCCCGCCCAGAGTGGTTTTTGGGGTCACCAATCCCCCCAGGATGCAAGCAGATGTGGAGAAAACAGGCCCTGTAGGTGGGGAGGGATTTTTTTTCCTCTTGTTTTATCATTTCATTTTGAAGCCAAAATCTGCCAGTTTTGGGGGTGAGGCTGCAGCAGCTGCACCCCACCCTGGGGGAGGAAGGTTGGATGTGTCCCCAGCCCCAGGCCACCGAGGAGTCACTGGGGCAGGGTGAGATGACTCCGAAGCCACTTCAGATGACGAAACATCCTGACTCATTCTAATCATTAATATTATTTAAAAAAAAGAAGAAGAAGAAGAAATGACTCAGGCAGCAGTACTCTGCCATTGGGTGGTGACAAAGTGGCTGCTAGGGGTTAGGTTTTCGGGGTGGATTTTCCCCTGGTCTATAATAACACCTTGGGGTGTTGCTGACAGCAATGAGCTGAGGGAGAGGCAAATACCCGAGGAAATGTGCTGCTGGGGAGCCTCCAACTCTGCCAAGCTTTAAAGGGCAGTCCACGCAAGCCCTGCCTGAGCCCTGGGATGTCCCAGATTGTCCCCTGGCTGGGGAAGGACAGTGGCACCTTGTGGGGAAGGGTGAGATGGATAAATATCAGCTGTTTTTGGTGTGTTAACCAGGCCTGCAGCCCCCTGGCCAAAACCCTGTCCCCATGGGCTTGGGGGCAGAGGGAGGGACCCCAGGGATGCATCTCTGCACCCTGTGGGGGCTCATCGACCCCTCCCCGGCTCCTGGCTGACTCAGCCATGCGGGATTCCCAGAGTTTCCGTCAGATGCTGCCTGGAGTAAATGGGGAAGAGGTTTCACAAGCCCTGGTAATTAATGCTAATTACAGAGCAGCGACATGGGAAACATTTCTTCCCCAGGTGTCCTTCCAAAAATGGTTTTGTGCAGGTGTGGCACCATCCTTCACTTGTCATTAGCACTGCTCCGCCTGGGAGAAGGTGAAACCTTCGAAGGCTGGGACTGTGGGAACGGTGTGAGGGGGGACGGTCCCTGCAGCCCCGCGGGCGCCTGGCCGGGCTGCGGCTGCTGGCAGCTGGGTTTGGCTGGAGGGCAGGGCTCATGCAACCCTGGGTCAAGGCAATCCATGGGGAAAAAACACCCTCCGACCTCCTTGAGCAGCATGACTCCTCCTGGCAGCTGCTGGCAGAAAAATAAAACCATGGAGAAGGGGGCTTGGAGACTTTTTTTTTTCTTTTTTTTGAGGTTTGGTTCTGCTGCCTGCATTCGAGGGACAATGACATCCTCCTAGGACCAAGGGCTCATGCTGAGAGGGGTTGAGCTTCTCTGAGGCTTGAAAAAGTTAGGCTGAAGGGGTTTAAAACCCCTTTTAATCTTTGTTTTTCTTCTCCTCACAGAGCTGCTCATGCTCAGCCTCCCCAGGTGTGAAGTATTATAAATAAGGTAGGGTGAAGGTGGGCTGGGAGACCTGAGCTGCAGAGCCAGCTGGGATAGGGAAAGCCTCCCTTGCCCTACAACATGCTGAGAATCTGCAGTGCTTGGGCTATAGGAAACCTCTACTTCCCTTTATCTGGATGGAGAAAAGAAGTTACAGGAGATACAGTTGGGCAAGGTGTGGAGGAAGGGATCACTTTGTCCTCTGTGGCCACAGTGACCAGTGGCAGAAATCCTGGGCTGGATTGTCAGCAGCAGAGAAGTGGGGTGGAGGTGAGGAAACCCTTTCCATGCAGACTATGGCATCGCCATCCCTGGAGCCTGACTTTATGTGATTTTTATGCAAGATTGAGCAGTGGGAAGCAGCTTGGAAGTGATGCTAAGTGGTGGTGGTAGCATCACCTTTAATAGTGACAATCAGCCACCCTGGTTGCAGGGACTGACCGCTCTGTTGGTGTCCCACAGCCCCATTTTGTTGTTTAAAATTGGTCTTTGAATTTTGGGATTTACATCTCCACCCAAGGATGGTTGTGTCCTATTTAACTTAAGGCTTTTGGAGCAGAGGGAGATGAAGAGGCTGGTCCTTCCCTGTTTGATGAAGAAGAGCATATCCCAGGCTGGAAACATATTTATTTAGGAGTGGAAACAATGTAGAAGACTTGGGAAAAGCTGACAGAAGAGGAAATCAGATGAGATTAAATCCACGCAGAGCCAGTTTCCAGGCCATTTCCATGCTTCTCACAGTCCAGGAGCTGTAGGTGCTGCAACTCCCTGTCCCCTGGCCAGCCAGGGTGGGGACCTTGTGACAGAGCGAGGCTGGCAGGCAAAGCCTCATTCCCACTGGGCTGGCGAGCTGGGAAACCGGTCCTAGCACAGGAGAAATCCACCTCCTCTGCAGGCTCAGTGGGAGCTGTGGGGTTTTTAAATAGTCCTGACTTAGCTGAGCTGAGTCCTTTTTGATGTGCGCAGACTTCCCCCTCTGCCTTTCCCTTTGCAGTTTTCCCTCGCAGCCAGGGGAGCTGCTGTCCCTATCCCAATGGATGGGGCTTCTCCCACTGCTCCATCCTCGCTCCTGTCTGAAGGTGGGGAGGAAAAGGGCCACGCCAGTCCCAAAGCTCCTGTGTGCGAGCCAATTTCCCCAAGGATGGTTGCTTTAATGAGATGTCACAGCTAATGAGTCTGCTGGCAGAGTGCTCGTGGAGAAACGTGCTGGGAAATGGTAACGCAGCAGGTCTTGGCGTTGGGATCGAGCAGCTTTCCAGGTTCTGTCCCATCCCAGAGATGGGAATCTATGGGAGCAGCTGGGTGAAGGACCTCGTGCTCCAACCCAGCACTAGCCAGGAGCAGCTTGCTGACAGCCCACTGCCTGCTCGCTATCAGGATGTGACTGGGCCAAGTGAAAGGAATAAATTCACCCCAAAAAAGTGGGGTGGCCAACAAACCAGCCAAAGCAAATATTGGGAGCTCCAATACACCAGGCACCAGTGCAGGGTTCGTTAAGTGGGACTGGTAATTTATGGGAAGAAATTCATGCTATTGGTGGGCTCATCCTGCACTGTGAGACCCCCGCCTTGTCCACAACCCAAAAAAGAACATCAGGCTGCCAGCAGATCCAAGGCTCTCCTTTACAGCAGCTGGGCCTGAGGGGCATCTCAAAATCCCCCTGATGAGTGAGCATCCACGTTCCTTCTATCCCAGTACATGGAGACTGGGGGAGCTCAGATGTTTTCACTGCTGAGCATGGAGAGTTCTCTTGGAAGCAATTTATGCCCTGGAATCTGCTGGGAGTTAACACACAAAAGTAACAATGGGAGGTTGGGGAGGGGGCTCCTGTCCCTCATTGTTCCTTGAGCTGATGCACAAGGGAGGGGAAATACAGACACCTTTTCTCTCCCTGTGCCTGCCCCAGGAGCAGGGATGCAGGATGAACAGGGTGCAGGATGATCCAGGGCACCCCCAGCACTTGGACAGGGCAGAGGAGGGAGGAGATCCTTTCTAAGGTATATTCCTGGTGAATTTAGGTTTACAAAGCGGTGCAGGGGGGCAGAGGGCCTCAGCTGCTCTCTGGTTTCCGGTTTCTGCTGCCTCTTGCTCCAGCTGGTTACCACAGACGGGGCCAGGTTTTGCCATTTAAGGCTGATTTCCCCAGGCTGGGCTGTGCCGAGAGCTGCCTGGGACGGTCCCTCGGCCACTCGGTGTTAATTAAAATGTGTGCCCAGAGAGACGTGGTTGCTCTGGGGGAGGAGGGAGAACCCTCATCATCCCGTTGTCCCATGTTTTCTGTCACTGATCTCCACAAGAGCCAAGGCAAGGGATCTGGGTTCATCTGAGGAGCAATGTGCCTGGTCTCAGAGGGGCAGGACCAAACCTTTCCTGGTCCCAGAGGCTGCAGGTTCCAAGCAGAAGGCTCTGGTCCCGTGGGGCTGGATGAGCCCCTCTGTTCATTGATCCAGCCCTGAGTGAGGGAGCCGAGCTGAGCAATGCCAGGGTGGAGCTGGGACACCCTTTGCCCTGCCAGGCTGTTGCCAGCACTGAGCCCAGGCTGTTCTGGGGCTGGAGCTGCCCCACACTCTGGGCTTCCTCATTCCTGTCACCGCAGCTGGTTGCTTTTTTCTTCCTCTTGTTTGTCCCCATCTGCCCCAAGCTCTTGCAAAACATGAACAGGAGTTCCCAGAGAATGAGCTGTGCTGTGCAGCCGTCTCGCAGCCCCGGGCAGGGATCCGGGAAACAAAAGGCCTCCTGCAAACCCCCATAAGAAAATCACTCCCTGTATTTTCTGCATGCTGGCTTTTCTTTGGGCTGAGAAACCGTAAAGACTGTGGCCACTCTTTGTGTTCATCTGAGCCCCAGCAGGGCCCTGGTGGCCACCAGGGCAGTGGAGGAGCTCTGGAAGCCACCTCTGCAACCCCACACTACTCTGGCATGGGGAAGGGAAGAGAGAAGGAATGTGGAAGTCTTAACCCCATTTATGGTTAAAGGCTGGAGCAGGGAGAGGTGTGTTCATACCCCACCCTGCTCATGCCAGCAAAGGGTGCCTTGGGGACACCTGTGCCAGCGAGTCCCCAGGGCTGTGTCATTGCTCCAGTAAGTGCCACCTGAAGGTACTCAAGGTTCTAATGGCACTCAAGTGCATTTTTCAAATATTCTCAGAGCTAATAACACCTCTGCCACCCCAGAGGGGCTCAGTGCCTACTGAGGCACACATCACCCACATGGGACAGCAGAGCGGGCACCCCAGGCTGGCACAGGGACCGGAGAGAGCAGAGCTCTGCAGTCCTCCTCAGGAGTAGGAGGGAACCTGAAAACTCACACAGCCACCTGAGTCCCACCACAATTCCTCTTTCCAGATCTTCACCCCACAGCCCACCTGTGGCGAGATGAAGATCGATGTGACCTTGCTAGTCCCGGATCCGAGCTGGTGAGGAGGGAGCAAGGTACCTTAATGAGTCAGGGGAGTGACAGCCAGTGCCTGGCACCCAGGGCTTTGGTTTGTCTTTCTCCCGAGATCTTATCACCCGCCAGCAGGAATGTGTGAAATGAGCCAAACAAAGCACATGTGGAAATACTGTCTCGAGTGAAGGATGGAAACTTTGGGGGAAATGGGCAGGGAGGGGAATGAAATGCAGGGGGGCTTGGTGCCTCCTCCCCTGGGCTTTGTGGTGGTTCTTTCCTCCCGTGCCCAGTCTGTGTGTGAGTGGCCTCGGGATGATATCGTTGCAAACTTGCTGGCTTATTCCCAGGTTTGCTGCAGATCTCGGTGTGAGCTGGACCAGAGGGGCTGGTTGGGAGCAGCATCACCCTGCAGAAAGCCTGTGCTCCCTCTTTCCCCACTGCCAGGAAAGGATCATGAGTGACATCACCTCACTGTCACCCCAGCCATATGGACCAGAAATAAGCCTGGCACCAGATAAAAACCATCTGGCTCTTCTCCCATGCACCTACTCTCCAAGGTCGGGGGAGAGGGATCCAATCACTGGATTTCAATTCTGGTGGCTCTGTGAAAGGGCTGAGTGCTGTGTAAGCGCTGAATCACCCCTGAAGGTTTATTTACACTCGGAGGAGTGGATGGGGCATTGACTAGAGCAAGTCCCACTCCTCCGTCACCCTCTCCCTGCCTGAGGAGAGCCGCTTGCGTCACAACTCGGCACTGGCTGTGCAAACAGAGCCGGGGGCCAGCCCGGGCAGGGATGGGGCTGGGACAGGGCCCAGAGCAGTTCCTGGGTGCCTCTGCATCCCTCCTTCTAGGAATGGGCAAACCCTGCCTCGCCCATTCATTCCCTGAGCATCCCTGTGCCTGCAGGGACAGGAGCTGGTGCAGGTCTGGGGTCACTGGAGGGGTGGGGATCCCCACCTTTGGGTGCACCCACAGCAGCACCAGCACAGTGGTCAGAGCCCTGTGACCTGCTGCTGGAGGTAAAGGGGGCTTCTGCCCCAAACCCAAACCAGAATTACCTGCAGAATCACAAGTGCTTTACATCACCTGGCACGGGTGGGAGAGTCACCCTGATGGAGGCAATGGCCTTCCCTGCTCTCCCTGCCTCTCTTCCTCACACAGAAGACAAAGGCAGCATTATTCCCACTCTCTCCAAGGCAGGAGAGGTCACCTCTGCCAAAGGCTTGAAGCCCCTAGATGGAAAGTGCCATTAACCCAGCAAAGATCAAAGTGAATTTCTCGGCATGCCTGGGTAGCCCAGGATCTGTTTCACTTCCTAGGTACGGTAGGAGCAGAAAACTCCATCCAGCTGCTCCCCTGCCTTTATCATCAGAGACCAAGAAAAATCAATTCTCAAAGTAATTAAGAAGCAGTTGAAAATGCACCGCATGGCTGGGCATAGTGCCATGTAAAACCTGTGGGAGCCTTTTGCCAGGACAGGTAACTGAACCCCAGGGAGCATCCTTGAGGGAAAGACCCCCTTGGAGGGGCATCACAGCCGAGGGGTCATTCAGTAGCATTTGGGTGGTGATGGGGGTGGCCTGAGCGGGGCCAGAGGGCTGAGACATGCAGAAAAAACCCAGGGAGAATCAGCTTTTTCTCTTCCCCTTCTGTTTTTAGCTGGAGGAAATATCCCCTGAAACTGATGCCAAGCCTGGCTGGAGGGGAGGGCTGCTCCACCACTCTCTGTCCCTGCAGGGAAGCTCCAGCACAAGATTTAGCTTACACCTGTCCCGTTGCTGTGGAAGAAGTGGACTCCAGAGATGCCCAGGGTGCAGGGCTGAGGCTGGGAGCCCGGCCGGCATCGCCTCAGGGCCTGGCTGTGCCGGTGTAATCGGTGTAATCGTGCTGTGCTGCGGAATGACCTTGGGCTGAAAACAATTCCACACTCGGGCCTCACACGCTGTTGCTATCAAGGTCAACAAAAACAGCCCTGGCAGCACGTTTAGCCAGTGGGGGAAGGGAGGGCTTTGCTCTGCTCTGGCCAGGCCAGCACAGCCCAGGGAGGGTGGGAGGGTGGCAGGGCTGTGGGGCACCAGGATGGGGCTGGGCAGAGGGTGCCAGCCTGGGCAGTGGCTGATGGATGCTGACCTGGCTGCCTACAAGGCTGGGAATGAAGCTCTGGCCTCCTGCTGCCCGTGTGAGCTGGGGGACCCTGGGGCCAGCATTGGGATCTGGAAATGCTGGCACAGGGGTCAGCTCAGGGATATGCAATTAAAGGGCTGGGGAAGGCATGGGGGCATGGAGAGACAAGGTTGCAGGCAGCAAGGACAGGCAGGGCTGGAGAAATGGGTGGCCAAAAATCACTGCTCAGGGCTTCAACCCCTCCTGCAAAGTCCACTAATCAGGGACAGCAGGCTGTAAACCAGGCACGTGTGCCCTGCTACCACCTTGGCTACCTGGGCAGGGCTGGGCCCTTTCCAACAGCCTCCACAAAACCTGGCACAGGTTGTTTGTCTGTGCCTTGAAAACGGAAAATGGTGAATTTACACAGTTTTCCAGCATGATACAATGTAATGATTTTCATTCCTTGAGAATGGGAGGGATGCTCGATACACCCTTAGCCCAACCGTCTGGATGCAGCAGATCAGGGGGGAACACCCTTGCACATGGAGGTCTGTGAAGGGAAAGGCTGTCCTCTCTCTGCAAAAGCACTGATAGATCAGAGAGAGCTCAAGGATCGATACAACGGAGCAGAAACCTCGGGGAGGGGTGTATGAGAGTGGAGAACGATGCTTAAAGGGGGAGAGTCGAGTCTGCAGCTTGTCAGGGATGAGCTGGCATCAGGGATGCAACGCAGCAAGCCAGGAAAATGTCAGGGGCTGTTTTGCTTCAGGTTTTAATGCTGAATATGTTCCCATAAAGGGAGAGGTGGGGGCTGCAGTGAGGCCCCCAACCATCTCCAAAGGGAGCAAGGGGCCTGGGGTTCCTGCTTAGATTTTACCTCCTGCAAATTCCTGTTACAGCTGATGCTGCAAGGAGAAAATTGAAAGAGGAAGGTGCTGAGATGGTCCCTGTGCCTGTGAAACAGGGGATGTGGTCAGCACCTTTCCTTCTTCCCCTTGGGGAGTGGGAAGGGAAGGGAAAGGCAGTGCTTCAAAAAACCTCCGTGATTTTTGTGCAAGGGTGATTCAAAGAGACTGTGGCAGTTTCAGAAGTTTCTACCTCTCTTCTCATTGTCACAACAGCAGGAGGGAGAGAAGGGAGGCCTGAGCACATGACAGGGTGAGAGATGGAAGAGCAGGCGCTGAAGGGGATGTACATAAATCCAAGCCAAAACTCCAACTCCAAAAACTGCCAGGAATATTTCCCCGCTTTGACTCCTCTCCCCAAAAGTGTGGCAGATGCCATCCCTTCATGGGCAAGGGGCTTCTGCTCTAGGGGAAGGGCTGGGAGAAGCGTGGGGAAAGCAGAGCTCACATGCTGTCCCACAAGTGCAGCGATTCAAGCCCGGCTGTATCAGCTGGCAAAGGGCAGCAGGATCCTCCCTCGGATAGTTTTGTCCAGAGTCGGTGTGAGCCAAGCACCAAGGACAAGCAGCTAGAGATGAATCAAAACATGGGAACTTGGGAGCCTGTGATATCTGCCCAAAGGTAACACGGCAGCCGGGAAGCTTTTTGCTCGGTTCCCCTTTCTCTCCTGTCAGCTCTTGCAACATCCCAGAAGAGATGGGAAGAGAGCCCCAGCCACGGCCAGGGAGTTGGCCTGCTCCATCACACAGTGGTGAACATGGGGACCGGGTGGTGGCTTTGCTGTCATGGTGTCTTCACCCTGGGAGGAAGTGGTGGCAGCCGGCCATGTGCTGGAGGCCACATCCTGCTGTCCCACCAAGGCCAGACCTCACTGCCCCTAAAGCCAGGAGACGCAAGGCTGGTGCTGCTGCCCTCCGGATGCTGGCGGATTGATTGCCTTCTGATTCAGTCCAATAATCAAGACTAATTGCCTGGTAGTTGCCTCCCTGCCTAATGGGCTGTCTCGCATGGCGGCTCCCCAGCCTGGCTCCACCCAGCCTGCTCACCAGGATGCAGCAGAGTGCAGCATCCCACCCCTCTCATGCATGCCCCATCCAGCTGCCCAAGACCCCCATGAGCCCTGGTGGCCTCCTCACCTGGCCCTGACCTCCTGCTGATGCTTCCCATCCCAAACCCATTGCCCCAGTGGTACTGTTGGACTTTTTCCTGCTTTATCAGCACATTTGTGGACCACACTTCCCAGCTGTGAGGGCCATCAGCTCTACCCATGCCTTGTGGCTCCCCTTATTTGACGTATAATCTTCTAATTAATAATCAGTCTTTTCAAAGTGGAACGCAAACATTAATTAATTCCCCGTGAGGCAGGTAATTAACAGCAATGACTCCCATTTTACTGCGAGGGAAGCTGCGATAGAGAGATCTTGCAGGATCCACATCGAGGTGACAGAGGAATGACCAGGCAAAGGCAGCGCTGCTCTAGCATGGCCCTGCAGGAACCGTAGGCTGGATCCTTTTCCACTGAGGGCTTCCTGTGGGGACTGTCCTGGGGTATCTTTTCTTTATCACTGTGGCCATCTCCGGTTTGGAGAGGATGGCATAACCCCAAAGTGGCCTGGCAGGACACGTCCATCACTGTGGCCATCTCCACATGGTGGGGCTGGCCTGGTCCCAAAGTGGCCTGGTAGGACACATCCATCACTGTGGCCACCCCTGCCCTGCGGGATGAGGCATGGCCCTGGGGTGGCCCAGCAGAGCCCACAGGTCTCCTGTCTCTCTGTACCACCCCCTCCAAAGCACACACCTGGGTGCAGCCATGGTGCTGCATTTTGGGGCACCTTCACCAGGACAAGGTGCTCCTGGGGAAGGGGATGCCATCCAAAGGAAAAGGGCTTCTCTTGTATTCCCATCTGTGCCTGGTGTCCCATTGCCTCCCATCCCCCCAGGTAATTGCAAATCTCCATCTCAACAGGCTTTTGCAGGTTCCTCCTGCTGCTCTCCTCCTTTGTTTGTCCCACAGCAGGAGTAATGAGGGGGAGGAAAAACGCCTGGGTCTCTTTCAGCCAGACCCACACAGGCAGTTTGAGGAGGGAGCCCCATCCTCATCCTCACCGTGAGGATGCACCATGCAGCTCCCTGATGACAAAGAGCTTGCTGGTGTGGCCTGCAAGACCTTGACTGCAGGTCTGACTCCCCACTCTATGATGCTGGACAAGGGGTATCCCATGGAGAACAGGCATTTTGAGCCGTTTTTCTCCAGGGAATTTTTTTTCCCCCTATCACCAGTGTTTTCAAATGGCTGAGATTACACATCCAAGGTCCCCACACTGAAGCCTGTGTGCTTCCAGCCGGCAACAGATTGCGAGTGGCTGCTGATACTTTACTTACAGGGCTGCTTAATAAACTTGATTAATCAGCCCGTGTTCGCACAACACTCTGGAGACACAAGGCCCTCTGGTTGCTGCTGCCTGCTGCTCCGCAGCCGCTGCCCTCGCCTTTATTCCCGACCAGTGTTGTACGGTCACACACAAGAAGGGAATTGCAGAAAGGCAGCCTGGACTGGAGCAGCCACGTCTCCTACTCCAGCAAGGTTTGGATCAGAGGACAGAAACAAATATTGCTCAAATCTGACCAAACCACTGCTCCCGTGGTATCCCCTGCCAGCACGGGGCAGGACGGGGAGGGGCGACCAGGGCCCCCTGCTTGACTCAATGCCTGAGCCTGAGCCAGAGCCAGCGGAGCGTTCCCTTCTCCGAGGTGCCGCTGCCACCGTAGGCACACGGTCTTTAATGGTGCCCGGTGGCGCCGGCGGCGTTCCCGGTTGCCCGGGCGGGTCCAAGGGCCGAGGGCCTGGTGGCGGCTGGCAGGAGCCGTGTCGCCGCCGCTTGCTGACATCAGCAGTGAACTTGGCCCCGCGTCCCGCTCGCCCCGCTCCCGGCCGGGGTCACCGGTGCCCGCCCGGCCCAGGGGTGCAGGTGACGGGCGCTCCACGTGCCCCGCGCCGGGCAGCGCCGCAGGCAGGGCAAGCAGCACCCCCGGGATCCCACACCGCACTCCCCCCGGTACCCCCTTCCCTCCCGGGGGACTGCATTCGCCC
Organism: Picathartes gymnocephalus; assembly: GCA_013390045.1. Lineage (NCBI taxonomy): Eukaryota > Metazoa > Chordata > Aves > Passeriformes > Picathartidae > Picathartes > Picathartes gymnocephalus. Next base: position 54,596 of record WEKY01022944.1, on the reverse strand, counting down.
GGCTGCCACAGCGACGGGGGGCGAACGGGCCGGGACCCCCACCCGCGGGGCTTTGTGTGAGGGTTGGATTGGGGCGGGGGGGGCTGCACGGGGGCACCAGAGCACCGCGGAGTGCGGCGGGCCCGAGACAGGAGCCCCGTGCCCAGAGCAGCCCAGTGACACCGGGGGCCGCACCCCCCGCCCCAGCCCC
>WEKY01022944.1:0-54222 GCA_013390045.1 Picathartes gymnocephalus | reverse complement strand
GGGAGCCGCCGCGAGCTCTGCCTGCCCTCACCGCGCGCGCGCCCCGCTCCCGCCGCCGCCTCACGCCCGCCCCGACTCCGACCGCGCCAACTCCCCAAAGGTGAGAGCGGCACCGCGACAGTGGGGGATAGGATAGTAATAATATTAATAGCAGTAGTAGTGAGCCGGTGTTATTGTGAACGTCGGTGTGATCGGGGTTGTTGGGACACGGCGCGCCCTTTGTGCGCTGGCGGGGTGGTGGCCCCGTAGCGCGCTGCCGCGTTTGAAGGGATAGAGACGCAGCTCGCGGTTTATGGTCGGTTTGGGGGGTGATGCTTGCGGAGGGGTGTCGCGCCCCTACCACCCGTGGGGCTAATCCGCCCCGTAAGAGGATTGCTGGTGCGGACGGGGGGAGAAGGCGGCTTGGCTGTTGTGTCCCGGGAGCAGCGGCGCGGACGGGGTGCGCGGGGCTTTGTCTGTTCTGCGGAGCTGCCCGTGCTGGGGTCGGAGCCCGGGGGCGTTGTCCCCGGTGAGGAGGGGCGCGGCCCCCCCACCCTGCACACATGAATAGTCCTGGTGGCTGCTGCTTGCGGGGAGGGGGCGGCACCCCCTACACGGGGCGAGGCTGTGGATCAGAACAATGCGGGGTTGGGGGGCGCAGGGGGGACCCCCGGTGTGCCTGGAGCGCAGGTGCAGGCGGGCTGCCCGCTCGGGCTCCGACTACACTTCCCAGGCTGCCCGTGCGGGGCGGCACATGTGCGGCAGCTGCCGCCGCCCCCCCGCCACTGGATTACACCGGCGCGGCCGGAGCCGCCGGCGCTGAGCCTGGGCGGGCGGCAGTTGCATAAGACGCTGGCTCTAATCCCGCCCGTGGTGCCGGCGGTCGATGGGGCAGAGCCCCGGTCACGCTTGACTAGTGGGCTGGGCGTGGTGGCTGGCATTTGGCTTGCTGCGGTTCCTTGTAGAGGCTGGCAGAGGCTTTGGGGGGTGTGCAGAGGGGTCGAATCTTGCTGGCCGTGCCTGGCACACCGTGGGCACCGGGCGTGACCCACTAGGCTGTGGGTGGGTGGGCGCGTCAAGCCCCGCTGAGCGCCACATGGCCGGGCGCTGGGGAGAGCACCGGGCGTGACCGGTGGGGCTGTGGGGAAGTGTTGAACCCTGCCGCTGGGCTCAAGGTGGGGCACCGGGTGTGACCGGCGGGGCTGTGCGGAGGCGTCGAGCCCCGCTGGCCGACACACGGCGGGGCGCTGGGGTGTGGCGGGCACTCCCGCCCGCTCCGGGGAGTGGCCGCCGCCGTCCCCCCGACAGCCGGTGGCGGGCGAAGCGCGGCGCACTCCATCTATTGCCTTTTATGGTAATAATGCGAGAGGGCGTAGGGACTTCCTTTGTCCCAAATCCGCGCAGTGCCGAAATCTGGGAGGCGTCGCCCCCTCTAGCGGGCGCCGGGCGAAGCGGAGCGGCGCCGGCAGGAAGGAAATGGGTGGGGAAGGCCTTGGCGGCATCACTTGCGCTTCCCGCCATCGCCTTCCCTTGCCGCCTGCCGCCGCGGGACGGGGCTCGCCGTGTGAGCGGGGATGCTCATGTCTCCTTCTCTCCTCTCCTTCCGCAGCCAGCCATGGATGACGACATTGCCGCGCTCGTTGTTGACAATGGCTCCGGTATGTGCAAGGCAGGTTTCGCCGGGGACGATGCCCCCCGTGCTGTCTTCCCATCCATCGTGGGTCGCCCCAGACATCAGGTAGGTGGCTGGTGTGCTTGTGATCTGGCAAAAGAGAGGAGTTCTAGGTGGAAGTTCCCCTAGAGAGAAGAAGCCCTTTTTATTTGGCTTTGTACCATGAGAGGCCTCTGTGCTGCAGCACAGCTGGTGGGGAATGCAGCCTCCTGCAGAGCCTTTGTGCACTGTGTGTTGGAGCAGCTGGCTGGATGTATTTCCTGATAGAGGGGCGACAGCAGAGGGACAATAATTGGAGATTTAGCTTTGGGAAAAGGGAATTATTCACTCTTCAGCTGTGCTTAATAATGGTCTTTGTTCTGCAGGGTGTGATGGTTGGCATGGGCCAGAAAGACAGCTATGTTGGTGATGAAGCCCAGAGCAAAAGAGGTATCCTGACCCTGAAGTACCCTATTGAACACGGTATTGTCACCAACTGGGATGACATGGAGAAGATCTGGCATCACACTTTCTACAATGAGCTGAGAGTAGCCCCTGAGGAGCACCCTGTGCTGCTCACAGAGGCTCCCCTGAACCCCAAAGCCAACAGAGAGAAGATGACACAGGTGTGTAGAACTCTGCAGTTTGGAGCTACAGCAGATACTGCTGCAGGCCAGCTCTCCTCTTCAATGTTGTGCTCTCTCCTCCTTCACCACTATTCTCCTGTTTTGCCATCTTTACAGGGTTTTCTTTTCCTGACCTGAGTCTCCTCTTTGCTGGACCTTGACAGGTTTTGTTTGCTCTTCTAAGCTGGCTTTCTCTGAGACTGAACTAGCAACTTGTCTAACTGCTGTTTCTGACTAGGCACACTAATCCATTTACAGCCTTGAGTGACTGTACTGCAGTTTACTTGGCATTTGTTTTGTTCCTTGCTGTGATATGTGGATGGGTCTGTGGCAGTGGTGTCCCTGCTCAGGCTCTGACCTGGCAGGTGTGGGTGGAGACCAGGTGAGATAAGCATGGACTTTGAGGGGAAGTGTAGAGATGCCTCTTGTCTAGGGGCAAAAGTAAAACCACTTGCATGGACCTGGTATAGACCTGTAGCAAGAACCCTGTATTTTGTTGTTGACTCAACCCCTCCTTTTCTCTCCCTAGATCATGTTTGAGACCTTCAACACCCCAGCCATGTATGTAGCCATCCAGGCTGTGCTGTCCCTGTATGCCTCTGGTCGTACCACTGGTATTGTGATGGACTCTGGTGATGGTGTTACCCACACTGTGCCCATCTATGAAGGCTATGCCCTGCCCCATGCCATCCTCCGTCTGGATCTGGCTGGCCGTGACCTGACGGACTACCTCATGAAGATCCTGACAGAGAGAGGCTACAGCTTCACCACCACAGCCGAGAGAGAAATCGTGCGTGACATCAAGGAGAAGCTGTGCTATGTTGCCCTGGATTTCGAGCAGGAGATGGCCACAGCTGCCTCTAGCTCTTCCCTGGAGAAGAGCTATGAACTCCCTGATGGCCAGGTCATCACCATTGGCAATGAGAGGTTCAGGTGCCCCGAGGCCCTGTTCCAGCCATCTTTCCTGGGTAAGTCCAGATTTTCTAGGATACTCTTTTGGCCCCTCAATGTTCCTTCTGTGAAGGGTGACCTGGAGACCATGGCAGTGAAGTACCGTATTGTACTGCTGGTCTGTGGCAAGGTTTGTGCTGTCCCTGCAGTCGGCCTCACTTCCCACACAGCCTAAAGCTGTTTGAGGGACTTGAGGCAGTAGAGCCAGAGGCTGAGTGTGTCCCAGCCATGGCTCCCTAGTGCCTTCCTGCTAAAAGGACTGCTGCTCTCTTGGTTGCCTCTAGTATCTTCTTAGACTTTGTTGACTCTGTCTGAGCCCTTGCTGACTTGAGACTTCTGTTTCTTCACAGGTATGGAGTCCTGTGGTATCCATGAAACCACCTTCAACTCCATCATGAAGTGTGATGTGGATATCCGTAAGGACCTGTATGCCAACACAGTGCTGTCTGGTGGTACCACAATGTACCCTGGCATTGCTGACAGGATGCAGAAGGAGATCACAGCCCTGGCACCCAGCACAATGAAAATCAAGGTAGAATGAAGTTGGGGGAACATCTCAGCACCACTGTTAGGTTGAAACATGCAGCATTGGGTGGAGGGGGTGGTATGCTGAGTCCTGCTGCAAAAGATAGAAACCGTGTCTGTCTGGTGCAGCCTTAATGGCCTTGGGCAGGACAGGATGGCACCCTCCCAACTGTATGAATAATGGGATTAAAGACGGGCTGCAAAGGAGGGAGGTGGGCGTGTGAGGTTGTGTCTTGATCCTGTTTGGACTTCATGGTATCTTGGCCAAGGTTAGATAAGGGAATTGGGCACAGTTGCATCTTGAAGAGCCGTGCGTGGGCTGTGAGCATAGTGTGATGCTGTGTCTGACTGGTTCCTCCTCTTCCCTGCAGATCATTGCCCCACCTGAGCGCAAATACTCTGTTTGGATCGGAGGCTCCATCCTGGCCTCCCTGTCCACCTTCCAGCAGATGTGGATCAGCAAGCAGGAGTACGATGAATCCGGACCCTCCATTGTCCACCGCAAATGCTTCTAAACCGGACTGTTACCAACACCCACACCCTTGTGATGAAACGAAACCCATAAATGCGCATAAAACAAGACGAGATTGGCATGGCTTTATTTGTTTTTTTTTTGGCGCTTGACTCAGGATTAAAAAACTGGAACGGTGAAGGTGTCAGCAGCAGTCTTAAAATGAAACATGTCGGAGCGAACGCCCCCAAAGTTCTACAATGCATCTGAGGACTTTGATTGTACATTTGTTTGTTTTTTTAATAGTCATTCCAAATATTATAATGCATTGTTACAGGAAGTTACTCGCCTCTGTGAAGGCAAAGCCCAGCTCGGAGGGAGTCCACCAGTTACAGCTGGTGTTAGGTTATAATTGCTTGTCTGTAAATTATGTAACCCGACAAGTGTCTTTTTGTATCTTTCCGCCTTAAAAGCAAAACACACTTGATCCTTTTCTCTTCGATTTGTCAAGCAAGCAGCCTGTGTTCCCCAGTGATAGATGTGAATGAAGGCTTTACAGTCCCCCCACAGGGTCTAGGAGAAGTGGTGCCAGTATGTGGGGGAGGGAGGGGCTACCTGTACACTGACTTAAGACCAGTTGAAATAAAAGTGCACACCATAGAGGCTTGACTGGTGTTGGTTGTTCATTTTCTTTCTTCTCATGCCATTTTTTTGACAGTTGCTGCTCCCTGCTCTGATCTTGCCCTGCCAGGCTGCAGAGCTCTGCTATCAGGCTGGGGGGATGCTGGTGCTGCCAGGCACAAGGCAGATGGCTCTGGGTGATATGGGGAGGGGTAGAACTGAGCTTGCCCAACCTGTGGGTCTCTGAGGTTCCCTTGGGCTGGAGTTCTCCAGATCCTGCCAGTGTGTGCAACAAGGAGCTCCTGGAGCAGCTGGGCTTAATGGGGGGATTCAACTGCACCTTCTTAAAAGTTGCTTCGTGTGCATCTCCCTCAGTGTTTTGTCTCCTGCTGGATTGATGGAAACAAGTGAGGTGTGCTGATGCCATAACCAAGCCAAAGCAGCTGCCTTTTCCCCCTGCCGAGGCTCCTTTGACTAATCTGCAGCTCTGCATGGGGCAGTGTCCCTGCTTCCTGCTCCAGGTGTCAGAGCTTGCTTGTCCTGCTCCCAGTTTGCCCTGGGAGAGAGGCCTGGGTTCAGGTAGGGAGACTCATGCCCTGGCACTGTGCTGGCTGGGTGGAGCAGCTTTCGGGTGAAAGCAAGAGAAAGTCCTGTGAAGTGGAAAAAATTGACTTCAGAGAGCAGGCCTACTGGAGTGCTACATGGGTGGGGCTGGGAAAAAGGTGCAGGGAGGAAGCTTTGGGAGGGTGAGTGACACAGCTCCAGTGCAGGTACCTGCCTCCAGCCCAGCCTTTGCCAGGAAGGTTTTGGGCTTATTGACTCTCTACCCACCCTTACTGCTTCCAAACCTGTGAACTTTCAGCCTTGCTTGATCGACTTCTCTGGTTTTGTGGAAGAGACGGAACTGTCACCAAGCAATACTGGGAGCTGAGACCCTGTTGGGCACAGCAATGTCCACAAACCCCCAGAGCTGGAGTAACATCTGTGGAAAGGAGGAAGAGGATTGAGGCTACTGGGTCAGGAACCAGGAAAAGCCAAGCCAGGTAACACTATTGCTAGCTCAGGGAGACCAGACCTGGGAGTGTTTTCAGGAGTGTAGCTTCCCAAGGCTCTGCCAGCCTTGCCTGCCTTTGAAGAGCTAATGGCTGTGATTGTGTCACGCCTGAAGCAGATGAAAGGTAGGGAACAGCCTCTAGTTCCTCTTTAATCCTCTGCCTGGCCTGCTCCTGCTCTGGCACAGTACTGTACTCAGGGTGGACCTGCAGGTTTCTGCCCTTCATCTCCCCAGATTCCCTCCTGGGTGCAGTGGGAGCCTGGCAGGGCTGGAGGTGCAGACTCTGGGATGAGCTGATGAGTACTGGAAGCACCAGTTTGCAGCAGGGGAGGTGAAACAGGTTGGAGCAAGGCCCAAACTGGGCTTATAACCTGAGGTCTTGGGGAAATGGGGTAAGGAGGCAATAGCAGGTCCTGGGGAGGCAGCTGGTGGGCGTGGGGTAGGAAAAAGGCCAGAAGCCAAGAGATGACAGCAATAGGGAAATGGGGTGCCTTTCTTCAGCCTTTTCTGAAATGGTCATTTATTGCTGTGGGAAAATGTGCTGAGACACGAAGAACAGAAGATATTGAGGTGGTGCTGAGAAACCCGTGAGCAGCAAAATGCCAGGGGCTGAGAGCAGCTCAGGTGGGCAGAGGTGTGAGCACAGGGAGACTGGTGCAGAGGGCAGCCGGGATGCTTTTGACACTCCAGAGCCAACTGAGGTATGGTGTAAGTGAACACTTTGCAGGGCTTTTTCTCCTTTCCTCCCATTTCACTTGCTGTTTTGGGTAACCAGCCCCTCAGTAAAATGAGGCTGAGCCTTCCACAGCCCTTCCTGGTGTCTCTCCAGTGTGAGGCCATGGTATGCACAGCCACTCTGCAGGCTGATCCAGCAAGGCTCCATTTATCCCTCCTCTGGGCCATTACATGCTGGAGAAAAGAATGTGGTGCCGGGCAGGAACAACTGCAAGCGTTACTCACTGCTCCCAACTCTAGCAAGCATGGGGGAGCCTGAAGTGGTTTCCTCTCAGGAATGTCAAATGCTGGAAGAGAGGGGATTTTTTTAACCACAGTTTCTCTGCCATGTAGTTTCAGAGGGCTCAATTTGCCCCTGATGGTTTCCCAGAGGTGGGGAAATGTGGAGAGGCCTGCCAAGGAGAGCAGTAGAGGAGCCATGTCCTGGCTTTTTAGCCATGTTAGACTCAAAGGAGAAGTTGTGTAGGGAATAACCAGTACCCTGGCTATCTCCTCTTCTCCAGCACACAAATAGCCAGGGGTTGTGGGGAGACCAGAAGCTTTAATATGTCCACCCATGGGACAGGCTGAGCACGGCCCCCTGTCTGGCTCAGCCATGGTGATGTTCTGGGACTCCTCAGGCTGCAGAGATGGTGGGACTCAGCTCTAGATCCTTCCAAGTCACCCAGCCCTTTTCCTACCTCCCTGTAGCTGCCCTGGAAGAGATGGCCCAGCTCAAGGGAGCTGAGAAAACATGTCTTACACTCTTCCCTCAGAGTTCCCAACTTTCCCTTCTGCTGGAGACAGTCACTGGTACTTCACCTGCAATTAGCTGATGACCTGGAAAGTCACCTCACTGAGCTGCTTATGGAATCAAGCCACCGCTGGGAATTAGTGATGTCCTTGGCAAAGGAGACGGTTGCAGCTCTGGGGATTTAGCCCTGAAGGGCTTCATTGTCTCTCAGCTGTGTCAGGGACAGTTGACCAGAAACGGTCCCTGGATGGGGAGGGTCCTGTTCTCTCGTTAGTGAGCATGTGTTCCTCCAGGAGAGGTGCCAGCTGGCTGTGTGCAAAAATCCCAGGGAATCTCAGAGCATTCAATGGCCTCCTTGCAGAAGTCCCCTCAGAGGGTACAAAGCATCAGCTTTAGAAAATGGCTATTCCAAGGTACCCGTTCAGGGATGGGTCTGTGGTATTGGCTGTGCTTAAGGCAGGAGAAATCCTGGTCTCTGAAGTTGTTCTTTGCAGGATTGCTGACCTGGAGCCTGCTCTGGCCTGCGTTATACCCATCGGTAATCCACTTTAGCAGGCCTTACAGTATTAAACCATATCAGGGATTGAGAATCACTTCCAGCAGTGGAGCTGCAATCCACCCAAGCATACCAAGTGCTGTGGTTGCTGCAGCCCAGCTGGGCTTTAGTCAAGCTGACAAAAGGATGTTCAGGCTGTATCAGTCTTAAGAAGAATCAGAGGAGAGAACTGAGGCAAGACTTTCCAGAGGAAAAAACAAAAATCCCCAGGACAGACTGGCCTTGAACATTAAGATATTTTGTTTTATATGGAGCAAAATATCTTGATAGTGGTATTAATTTGTTTGCCTGTCTGAACTGGGACAGCATGATATGTGCCTGCCTTGTTTGGGCTAGGAAAACGTGTATTGGTTATAAGATGATCAAAGTCTACCCACAGGGAGAAGAGCATTCCTGAAGTGAGGCACAGCAAGGAGAGTTTCCCCTATCACCCTCTGGCCACCTCCCAAGGCCATGAAGAGAAATGCCAGAGTTGGGTGTAGATATTCAATTCCTTCCTCCTTTACTGCCCACTTCTGCCTCATGTTCACCCTCTGTGTCTGATCTGCACCGACACACTGCTCGTTTATTTGGTGGATGACAAGTCCAAATGCAGCTCCTCTTACAAAGCCTGGTTTCTCCTCAGGACCCCCTTACACCACCCTCTGTTCCCAGTACTTATTCAGGTTTTTCAGCTGCTGTCTGGTCCCTGTACACCCCAGGGCTGGAGGCAACCCATGGCTACTCCAAACGCCGACTGTTCCAGCCACTCTGGCTCTCTGGGCAGGGCCCTCCCTCTGCCTTTGGGACTCACTGATGGTTTTATTTATCATTTGCATTGGAAATGCAGGTCTCCTCCACCCTGGTTTCTGCTTTCCCTGGTGACTGCAAATACGGTAGGTTGGTACTTTTCCCAGATGTCAAACGAGTCAGTCTTGACTGAAAGGCCTCCGGATTTAATTTGTGATTACCTTTTATTTAAGTGAAACACATGACAAACAAAGCAGGTACAGATCCTCTACAGAGGCTCTCCTTCATCTAAGAGCTAAAAATGGTTTTCCTCTTTGACTCCAGAGCTCTCTCACAGGCCTAGAAGCAAAATACATAATCAAGACTTGAGGCACTTGCTATTTCTAAGCGAAACCCCCAATTTACCCTTAATGTAATTCATGGCCTTAAATGGCAACAATCAAGCAGGAAGAAAATAGCAACTTACTCGTCTTCCTTTATGGGTCATCTTTAAAACACATTTTCTATGAACAAAATTCCTGAAGCATACATGTAACTGGAAATTCCAGCGCTCTGGTCCTGTCTGTACTTGAGATTTGGGATAGGAGCTCTGTGGAGCTACACTGCTGGAGCCAGCTGCTCCCCTTGGACATGGCTGTGTGTGATGGCTGTGGTCACAGCAGCCCTGCGTGATTCCTCATGGCCCTCTGCACATCAGCGAAGGGTAGAATGGTGATATTGGGAAGAAATTCTTCCCTGTGAAGGTGGTGAGGCCCTGGCACAGGTTGCCCAGAGAAGCTGTGGCTGCCCCATCCCTGGAAGTGTCCAAGGCCAGGCTAGATGGGGCTTGGAGCAAGCTTCTAGTGGAAGGTGTCCCTGCCTGTGGAAGCGGGATGGAACGAGATGATCTTTTAAGTTCTAACCCAAACAATTCTAGTATTCTATAGTGTAACCAGCAGGACCAGGGCAGCGATTCTGCCCCTGTACTCGCAACTGGAGAGGCCACACCTCGAGTGCTGTGGGCCGTTCCAGGCCACTCAATCCAAGGAGGCCATTGAGACATTGGAGCGTGTCCAGAGAAGGGAATGGGGCTGAGGAAGGGTCTTGAGCAGGAGGAGCAGCTGAGGGAGCAGGAGGAGCTCAGCCTGGAGGAGGATCAGGGGGGACCTCCTTGCTCTCCACAACTTGTAGTGAGATGGGGGTCATGCTCTGCTCCCAGGGAACAGCAGGCAGGATGAGAAGAAATGGTCCTAAGCTGTGCCATGGGAGGGTCAAGTTGGACATCAGGAAGCATTTTTTCACAGAAAGGGTTGTCAGGCATTGGAAGAGGATGCCTGGATGAGTGGTGGAGTCACCGTCCCTGGAGGTGTTTAAGGAAAGCCTGGACCTAGCACTCAGTGCTCTGGTCTGGTTGGCACGGTGGTGCTCGGTCACAGATTAGACTCGCCGCGCTCAGAGCTCTTCTCCAACGTGACCGATCCCGGTGTTCTCTGACTCCACGGACCCTCCACTCCCACCATGGCGGCGCCGCCCTCAAGATGGCGGCGCGCCGCGGCCGAGCCTCGCTCAAGATGGCGGCGCGGGGCGGGCACAGTCGCGGAACCGGGTCATGGCCGCGCCGGAAGAGCCGTGAGGCGGCCGGGCCGGCGGCAGCGAGACCGAGCCGCGGCCGCTGCGACCGGGGCCCGGCGGGNCATGTTCCGCTGTGGAGAGGTGAGTCGGGGCTTGTGGGGCTCAGCTCGGCCCCCGCTTCCCCTCCGCACCGGCCCCTCGGGGCGCCGGTAACCGGGGCTGCTGCGGGGCTGGGGTAGCCCGGAGCCCTCAGGACGGGAACCAGGGTCGGGGGCAGGGAGGGCGCTCGGCGGTGGGGCCAGGGCTCCGGAATCGCCCTTGCCGGGTGTCTCCAGGGGTTCACAGGCCCCGCTTCCCCTCAGGAGCTGCCCTGGCGTTAGTGCCACTTTGGGCTGTGGTTTCGCCGTTAAGGTGTGAATGTGTTGCACAAGAGCTGTGGGTGATGTTGGACTGCAGTGTTGGTGTGTGTCTGTATGTGTAAACATATATAGACGTATATATATGTATATATGCATAGTTATGTAACTCCTAAGGTTATTGAAACGGGTGCCGCTTGGAGGAAGGATGTAGAAAGCGATTGCTGTGATATATTTAGGAAAGGATCATGGACAGTCACTTTTCCGGTGGCAAAGTAAGTATAGTGAATGGAAATGTTAGCTAACGGTGAAAGACCAATTGAAAGTACCATGGTTTTGTGTGAAGTTTTGCACTACTTCCATATTCTCTTTTCTTTTTCCTCTTTTTTTTCCCCCCAGGAGGTCGTAAGTGAGGAGAGTGAGGAGGAAAGCAATGGAGTCAACTTGATGGGGTTCTCAGATGAGATCCTTCTGCACATCCTCAGCTATGTCCCTTGCACAGACTTGGTCCTGAATGTCAGGAGAACCTGCAGGAAACTCGCAACACTTTGCCTTGACAAGAGTCTAACACATACAGTTCTGCTTCAGAAGGACTATAAGGTGGTGAGAGTAGCTTGCTTCTTCTGTTTGCTGTGAAGACAAATCTGACTTCTTCAAAACAGTGCCAGGAAGTAGATCTTTCCAATGTGTGTGCATAAATAGACTGCTCCTGAACTATAAAATCAAATACGCAGTAAGCTGTTTTATAAAAGCATTTATTTTCCAGAATGCTTTGTTAGAACAGCTCTGTGCTCCCTTAGTTACATAAAATACTGTCAGTGAAAACTTAACTTCTCCATATTTCTGGAAGCTAAAATGAAAGTAAACATGACCCTCCATTTGTAACTGTGGTTGTGTAAAGTTACCGTTTTCTCAAAGTATGTTTTCCATGTTGTTGTGCAAAAAAAATCTTGTGTATTGCTGTCAGGTATGCAGTCAGCAAAGCCAGAAATTATGTGCATGTTATAACAAAAATAAAGCTTAGGAAGGAAGGGTGATATATTCAGTGGGAACTATATCAGCCAGTGCAGGCAAAGGGAAGTCCTTCTTGCTCATTTCCAAAAGAGGAACCTGAATGAAGAATGGAAACATTCTTTCAACTTGAGTTTCTGCACATAGCCAGTTCTGCAGAAATAACATTGCTGGTAGAAAATGGAGGTGGTTTTCTCTTCCACTCTCAGCTGCTGAGCAGTCTGTAATGCAGAACTGTAGAAGCAAAAGGAAGTGTAATCTTAATATGAGTCCAAAGCATGGCAGGCTGAGCAGCCAGCAGTGTGATAATTCTTAGGCTGTGCTGCCATCCCCAAACCTTTGGATGAGCCACGTAATCCAAGTGCTAGCCATTCTTATCTCCATCTCCAGCTGGGAAACTGAGCCGGTGCCCAGATCTCTCACTGAATGTGGTTTTGTTTGGGTGCAGATAAACAAGGACAAAGTGAAGCAGCTGATGAGGGACATTGGAAAGGAGATCTACCAGCTGAACATGGCCGGGTGCTACTGGCTGCCCAGCTCCACTATCGACCATGTAACACGCTGCAAGAACCTGGTCAAGCTGAACCTGTCCGGCTGCCATGTCACCTCTCTGCGGCTCTCCAAGATGCTCTCCACGCTCCAGCACCTGCGCTCCCTGGCCATCGATGTGAACCCGGGGTTTGATGCCAGTCAGCTGAGCAGTGAGTGCAAAGCCACCCTCAGCCGTGTCTTGGAGCTGAAGCAAACCCTTTACACGCCCTCGTACGGTGTCGTCCCCTGCTGCACCAGCCTTGAGAAACTGCTGCTTTACTTCGAGATCCTCAATCGCTCACGGGAGGGGTTTATGCTCTCTGGGCAGCTGATGGTGGGCGAGAGCAACGTGCCCCATTACCAGAACCTCCGCATCTTCTACGCCAGGCTGGCTCCTGGCTATGTCAATCAGGAGGTGGTGAGGCTGTACTTGGCAGTGCTGAGTGATCGGACACCTGAGAACCTCCATGCCTTCCTTATCTCTGCCCCCGGCAGCTTTGCAGAGACGGGGGCCACCAAAAACCTCCTGGACTCCATGGCTCGAAATGTACGTCTGGATGCTTTACAACTGCCCAAAGCCTGGATTAATGGCTCTGGGCTCCTGCAACACTTGAAGTTCAACAACCCTTTCTACTTCAGCTTTAGCCGTTGCACCTTATCTGGTGGGCACCTGATCCAGTGGGTCATTAATGGTGGGAAGGATCTTAAAAGCCTGACCAGTTTGAATCTCAGTGGCTGCATTCACTGTCTGGCCCCGGAGTCCTTGTTTCGGAAAGCGGAAGATGACATTGACAGCAGCATTTTGGAAAGCCTGGTAGTGTCTTGCTGCAACCTGAGACACCTGAACCTGTCTGCAGCTCACCACCACAGCTCTGAAAGCATAGGGAACCACCTGTGCCAGCTCCTGTCCAGGCTAAAGCACCTGCTCTCGTTAGCACTACCAGTTTGCTCCATCACAGATGTTGCTGCAAGAGTGGAGAAGCCTCCCACCACACCTAATTTGGTGCCCCAAACATTTGGAAGGAAAGTTCGCATTGGGATACAGACATATCCAAGGAACTTAGAGGACCAGGCAACTCAGAAGATCGAGTCTTCAGTGTTTTGGGCTCTGATGGGAAGCCTCCGATTTTTGGAAACCTTGGAGATAATTGGGTCCAGTTTCTCCTCTGCCATGCCCCGCAACGAGCCAGCAATTCGGAACTCGTTGCCTCCCTGTATCCGGGCACAGAGCGTGGGGGATTCAGAGGTGGCTGCCATTAGCCAATTGACTTACCTGCAGAGCCTCACTTTAGCACAGCTGCCAAATATTCTCACAGGCTCTGGGCTCGTCAGCATCGGGCTGCAGTGCCAGCACCTGCGGACTCTTTCCTTGGCCAACCTGGGCATGATGGGCAAGGTGGTCTATATGTCTGCTCTCATGGACATGCTGAAACACTGCAAGTGTTTGAGAGATCTCAGGTGAGGGGCTGCCCTTGAACATCTCCCATTTTGTTTGTGGATCTCAAGAAATGTGATGTGTGGTTTATTGTGGATACTGTTAGAAGTGTTCCGGTCCAGAGTACTGCAGTGGCTTGAAAACTGGGTATTTTCCTTCCTGACTTGTGGAGAATAGGAAGGCATTGCATATTGTCCTTGAGAGCTCAGGATATGCCCTTTAACCAGTGTTTTAGGAGCAAAAAGTGCTGTGACTTCCTTCCTTTTAGATAAGGAACAGTGCATCCTGCATATTTGGGAGCTACCAGCTTGTCAGGGCTGGTTAAATACTATGTGCCTTTGCTGACTTTTTAGCTTTTGTACACACACATCTCTTAAATTTCCAGGAAGGAAGAGACTCTTACACTGTCTAGATAATGCAGAGTTTTCTTTAGGTTTCCCAATGAGATGTTTGTCTGCCTTGGGTTTGTGTGAAAGTATTGCCACTTTATTTTTTAATTTGTTTTCTTTATAATGTACTGAAAACCTTCCAGATTTAGAGTTTGTCCTGTTGATGTTCCTCTCCCAGTTGGATTTAAAGGATCCTACCAACGGTCTGATCCTAAAGAGTGCACAAAGGAACTTCATGACAGCCAAAATGTGCTTATGAAAGCAAAGGGCATGAACTATGATGGTTTCCTTCCATTAGTCCATATGAACACAAATGTTATTACTTTAGAGATATGGGGTTTTTCTTTTTTTTTTTTTTTTTTTTTCCAAAGTCAGCCTCTTTCAGTGAAACTGCATAACCTGTCAGTCCCATTGTCCCCCTTTGTTCACAAGCAGGTCCAGAATGCTGTGCAGTTGGGACAGCAAAGTCACAGTTCTGTTACTGTGGCTGAAATTACTGCTGAAATTACCTGAGACTGGTGTTTGTGTGCCTGTCCCTGATCCACTGCAATAGTGAGGGGAGCCAGAGGGGCTACAACACCTCAGGAAGGTTTTCGTTTTCCATCACTTCCCATTTATAACAGGGGAGAAGTGTGCTGGTCCCTCATCCAAGGGGTGGCAGCTGTTGGGAATTCAGTTGCTCAAGGTCTTGGGTTACGTGAATGTGTCTTTAACCTTGAGGAGAGTAAATAGCCATGGAGGAACTGAGGCTGGGGAGGGAGGTTTGGGTGTGCAGTGTTGCTTTGCTCCTCCTAGGCCCTGTAGCTTCCTGATTCTTTGAAATGGAGGCCAAGAGCGATAGAGATGGGAGGCAGCGCGGGGCCTGGAATAAAGGCTGCAACAGAGCTGTCTCCTTGTACTGCATTTGGGTGGAAGCTGTCACTCTTCTTTCCTGAGCAAAGTCTAAGGTTTTATATTGGCTTAAGATGGTTTTAGAAATCAGCACTTCCTCCTGATAATGTAGTTTCCTTTTGATTTGACTAATTCGCTGCTGTTTCCACCCTTTTTTCCCTTCCCAGTTTTCCAGGCTGAGGAACAAGTTTAAGGAGCTATTCCAAAGCATTGGATTGCCATCTAGCGAGTGAAGGGCAGCATTGCAGGGGTGGCTGGTGTGTCCCAGAGCTTCACCTGGACACCTGGATCCTGGAGATTCTGTGCTTTTTGTCCTAAATGTACAGTGCCCCGATAATAATGTTGAAAAATTGAAGAGGCTTCCCATTCTCTTAATATGAATTTTAACTTATTACCCAAAGTGCTGATATGATCTTAGGATCTCTTCAGGCAATGCCACCTGACAGCAGTCGCAGGCTGAGACTGAAGCAGAATTTGTTAATTAACAGGATTAAGTTGCTGAGATACCCCTGCATACTACAAAGCCTATGCAGAGATTATCCAGATCAGGTTGGGCCCGACAGCTTGTTATCACCTAATGGATTAACCTTCTTGGAGCTCTTGGCTTTCCTGACCCAATGACTGAGATTCCCAAGTGCTCTGAAGCCTGGTAGTAAATCTGCATTAAGCAGATGAACTCTCCTGGTGGCACAGGCCTCGGGCAGGTTCAGCTCCCTGCAGGCTGGTTCCTGTGAGGGAGTCACCCACTTATGGTGCTGGTTAAAACACAGACCTCTTTTTGGCCAGGTATGGCTTCACTGTGTCATTTTGTTGTCCTGCTGGATCACTGTGATAGAGGATCATGTCACTTCCCTGAGCCAGGTGTTTAAGGTAAAGGTTGAGTTGATGGTGGTTGTTCTTCCTGTGGGAGAGCAGTGGCTCTGATCCTTTGCCAGGGCTGGTTGTGGTCACTGTGTTGGCCCTAGTTCTGCATCACCCTGTGTGCACTGTGTGTTTTTCATGCCTGCTTCTCCCCAGGCAGTAAACTGAAGATATGACCAGTTTGGGCACTGTTTGTACACTGGAGCAGAAGGTCCCTAAATCCACACCACCTGCTTGGTGGATATCAGGTCGCAGAAGCCAGGCTGTGCTTTTAAGACCAGAGTGGATCTGCTGCTTAGACCCAAGGCTTGTCTTACCCACCATACTTTGTGGGAAACTTGCAAAACCAGGGTTACTCCCTGTGGGCGCCGGATTTCTGCAGTTTAGAGTCTTTCTGCCTATTTGTGCCCTTGTCCTTCAGGGTTGGAGGCACTGCTTGATCTGCTTGCCAGCCCCCCATGAATGTGCTGTGTCTTTCCCTCTTGTCTGAGGGCGTCCCAGGCATGAATTGCCCATTGAGTTGTTTTTGTTTATTCCTGCAGGCTGGAACAGCCGTACTTCTGTGCAGGCGCCCAGTTCTTCCAGGCACTGAGTCACTGCTCCTCTCTCCAGCGGCTTTGTATCGTCTCCAGGAGTGGGACTCTGCAGTCTGACGCAGTGATGTCATTCATGGCCAACTGCCTTGAGGTCATCATGTGCCACATGTTTATGGGAGAATCTCTTACCGTTTGCAAAAATCTGCAGCAATCCATTGTCCGGAGGTGAGTGCGGAGAGGGGCGGATGTGGGATTGCTGGAGCTGTTGGAGATTTATCTCCATTCCTTTGCTTGCCAAGGTTTATATGGCTTGGAGCTCTTGTTCTTCCAAGGAGCTAATAGGTAATGTGTAACTGTTTGGCACATGAGCCAGCCTCTTACTTTAATAAGAGTGAATCAGTGAAATATTTGAAGGTATTATATGACTTTTTGATTCCATTCCCACCCATGTTCTCTGCAGTTCTGTTGGCTGAGTTGAGGTTCTGGATGCAAAGCTCCATCATAAATCAAATGACACTTTTTGTGTAAACAAAACATCTGCCGACATTTTAAGTACTGAGAGATTTTGACCTTGAAGCTTTCCTCCTTTCCCACAAGTGACTAAGATAATTCTCTGTCCTCTAATCACTTGTAAATGTCACTTACTGATAATCCCCTGGCAGTGCAATTCAAAGCCTTTAAAGGGTTGTTGTGAAGGGTTTTTTCTTCAGAGGGTTCGTGAGGGGGGAGAATTGGTACAAACTGCCTTTGCACGTTTGGCAGTTCTTAAATGCATTTTGCTTGGCCCCTTGCAGCGTTCTGAGGCTCACGTGGTGGGAAACGTTTGTGTGTGAGCCGTGAACTGCATTTGAAAAGAGAGCTTTTAATTACGCTTGGCATTTGGAAATCTTCTAATAATGGCAGTCATCTTACAAAATATTTCCCATGCAGCAGACTTTCCATTATTATCTTTTTTTCTATAAGGCTGTTTCCCCGCCTTCAGTCTGTTTTCTTTGTCACCTACTGTTGCTGGCCCTGTTAAGCTCTAATAAAAATTTCAAGTCGCACGGCGTTATTAGTGCATCCTAAAGGGTGCTCCTCCCCCCCAGCCTTCCTCCAGCTTCAGACTGACTTATTACACTTGGCTTGTTTCCGTGGATCAAATCCAGAGAAGGCTGTGACTATATTAGCTCCCTACCAAACTGCTCCTTAGATTGCTGCTGCCTCTGAAAGCCTCTATGTCCTTCTGGGATAGGGATCGTTGGAAACATCTGAGTAAATTCCTTGCGATGCGACAAGGATTCTTTGAGTTTGTTCTACACAGGGCTTCATATCTGTAAAAACATTACTGAGCTGATTTCAGTTGTGCTTTGGGAATCCTTAGCAAGAACCAAAGATCTGCAGTTCCCATTTTTTTATTTTCCCTCCCTTCTGAGGTGCCATTGCAGTGCTGCCCAAAATTTTAATGTCCACTTATTGAGCAGAAATACACCATTCTGCAGTCTTTTCTCCCTCTTTTTCTCTGTCATGATTCTGACTACATTCTCTGCCATTCGTAATCTAAACCCTGGGAACTTTCCAAAGAGCAGCTGATGTCTCCTGGAAATGTTAAAAACTATTTTTATATTTAGCTACAGTTCTGGCTGTCAAACGTATTTTCTTCTTTTGTATTTTATTAATAGAGACGCTTGTATGAAAATAGGGTTTTTTGAAGGTTGGGTTTTGGGGGGTTTTTTTTGCTTAGGAGAGCATCTGCTCCCACTGCAAATTCTACACCTGAAGTCATAATTCTCTGTGACATTGTAATTGGTGGCTCTGGAAACGATTTTGATGTCACGTAAGATTATGACTTCAGGAGGAGGATAAGTAGTGGGAACAGATGCTCTCCTAAGCAACAAAGATCCCGTTCTCATTCGACTGTCTCTAGTAATAAAATGGAAGAAACAAAATACAGAAAATGATGTGTAAGCAAAGCCTGGAGTCTTCCACTAGCCATCAGCGAGTCTTTAACCACGTGACTTCTCCAGCAGTTCCCATTCTCATCCTTGCACAAATGTGCCTTGGGATGGGGTCGGGAATTTACTTTCTCTTGACTGCATTTTGTCTGCTACTCCAAGGCAGAGAGATGTGCAGTAAAATCTGTGTGTGAGCTTAAACTTGTGGGTAAGGCTCCAGTTCACACAGCATGGCTTCCTCTAAGAGTGTGCAGCTGGTGTCTCTTTAATCCAAGTTTTACACCAGGCAGCAAGTTGGAAGTTATCTATCCTTGTGCCAGAATGCAATGAGGTGATTTATGCTTATTTTTTTCCATTTGTTTGGAATGTGTGTGGATGCTGCGTGTGAAACATGGAGAGTGTGTGGGAAGGAGGAGGTGAGAGGAGGGACCTCGAGCCTTTGTTTGCTCCCTTTCTTGAGCTGGAGCAATTGATCAATATTCCTCAGGTCCCACTGAGGGTCAGAGTTCCTGTTTTAGGGCTATGGTGATGGTTTTGAACAGCAAGATGGGGCCAAAGTGATTCACATTCTCCCAATGCCTCTGAAAAAGAGAAGATATGTGAGTGGGAATGGGAAAGACCCAGGGCTGGGCGTATACAGGAGTTTGCTGCAGAAGGTAGAGCTGAGAGGGCTTGAAAATGCAATGTGGTACAGGGCAGTCCTTTTTCAGGTGTGGATGCACAAGGAGGGTTTAAGTAACAGAGGAGGCCAGAACATATTTTGGGAGAACAGACTGGTTTCAGCTGTGGAATTGTACTGGAAGATGGTGAATATACAGGGTGTGGTGATGGGAGCTTGGGAATTAATCTGCTGCATCACAGCAATGGCTTGAAGCCTGAACTGCTTCTCAAACTCTCCCTTTTTACTGTTAAAGGAGGTTAGTGTTATGTATTTCTGTTCCACTGGCCTGAAAAGAGAGTTGTTCTCATGTCTCTTAGTCTTGTGACAGCTTTGAACCAGACCCTGTGGTGTCCACCTTTCTGGTGAGCAGTTTCTGGTTGAAGTTTGCTACTATTTGGGACAAGCTAGATTGTGTATTTGAGTCATTAAAAGCCTCTGATTCAGTTCTGGCTCTTTTGCAATGAAACACAGTAAGCAGAACAGGGCTCATCTGGAGCCTCATCAGCAAACAGGAGGCTTGCAAGGGCAAGGTCTCCTCTGAGCTGTAGAGAAGACTGTAAAGATTGTTTCCCTCTGGGCAGATAAATCATTGCAGTGTTTTTCTTTATTCTTTTTCCTTCAGTGTGCATGGGAGGGGGGAGCTCCTTTATGGTTCAGGAGATACTCTGCACATAAGAAGGGCGTAGTGGTTAGAGTGGGAGATGTGGCTTGAGTGATCCATATCCACTTCCCTGATCTTCCTCAGGTTTCACATGTGACGGTGGTCTAGTCTCAGTTTCTGTGTAAATTGACATTTTTTTCCCCATCACATGGTGCTCAGCTGCTGCCACACTTCAGATAGCAGCAGAACCAATGAACACAATGTTTTCCATTTTATGCTTGGACCCAAACTTTGCTGGAGTGCTCAGTTCCAAGCACGTGTTGTCCCTGTTGAAACAACTCTTCTGTTCAAACCACTGCAGCATTAATTCCACAAACACTAAAATGCCACAATTTGAGGCCCTGTGGTTGGAGGTTCAGGCGTGACCCCAGACCTGCTGCTGTGCCAAGAGGCTTCTTTGCAGAAAAAGGTAAATTTGCTTCGCCCTTTTGAGCTGAGCTGCTGTGCTGGGATTGTTTCTAATTTCCTGCACAGACCCATGTATCCAAAGGCAGGTCCAAGGGGATGAACCTTCCAGGAGCTTTCCCAAGCTTTTCCAGTGTTATTTTGTGGAAGAGTCAGTAGATGGAGCTGTGACCCATGGAAGGTCCCACCATTTACCACCGGGCTGCATGCTACATAATCGTATTTATATGCCTGTATTTCTCTGCCTCAGAAATCCTGCGGGCAAGGAATTTGGATGACTTCAGGCTTGCACAGCTACATGGTGTGGTTAGTGGGCAGTTCACAAATGTGCAGGAGTTGCTTTCCTGGTGAAGCTTGCCATCAGAAAACAGGCTGGAAGAGGGGATGGGAAATGCTTTGGCAAATATCCCCTTGGCTTCAAGGACAGATTTTTATTTTCCACTGTGTGCCTTTAGAATTTTGTCGGTTTTAGCTGAAGTGTTTAGATAGCTGCTATCATTGTAGTGGTTTCAAGGACTCTACAACACCAGACAATACAAGCCAGCGAGAAGTCCTTGGAAAAACACCTTGGATAAAGATCAAGAAAGCTACAATAAAATAAAAACAAAAAAACCAAAAAATACCCAAAGCAAAACAAAAAACCTCTGAGAACAGGACATCATTAGGGATTCTTCATAAAGAAGGGGGAAAGTGTCAAGGCATAGAGGGAAGCTGTGATTTATAGAAATGGAATCCAAAGGAGAAACCGTGGTGCAGCTGGAGTGTTTTGGGGTGCTGGGTGGGCAGCTGGGCTCTGCTGTTCACATCTCTCAAAAGTGCTGTTGTAAATTCCTGGAGTCTGGGAGATGGTGCAGAGGGCTGGGGCTGCCTGGGGTTGTGGAGCAGCATCCCCCCAGAGCTGTGGGGTAGGAGTGGGGATGTGCCAGTTCTCTCCTGAGCTCTCTGCCCCTATTCCTCAGCCACACTGGTACCTCTCTCCAGCAAATGGCTTTGCAAAGCGCCTGAGCAGCTCAGCACTGGTGAGGCCACACCTCAAATCCTGGGTTCAGTTCTGGGCCCACCACTTCAGGAAGGACATTGAGGAGCTGGAGTGTGTCCTGAAAAGGGAATGGAGCTGGGGAAGGGTCTGGAGCACAAGTCCATGAGGAGCAGCTGAGGATGTTTCGCCTGGAGAAAAGGGGGCTCAAGGGGATTCTTCTGTCTCTCCATAACTCCCTGACAGGAGGGTGCAGCCAGGGGCATGTTGGGCTCTGCTCCCAGGGAACAAGGGACAGGACAAGAGGAAATGGCCTCAGGTTGTGCCAGGGAAGGTTTAGGTTGGTTATTAAGAACAGTTCCTTCACCAAAAGGGTTCTCAAGCACTGGCAAAGGCTGCCCAGGGCAGTGGTGGAATCCCCATCCCTGGAGGGATTTAAAAGCCATGAGGATGTGGCACTTGGGGACGTGGTTCAGTGGTGACCATGGCAGTGCTGGGGGAAGGGCTGGACTTGGTCTCAAAGGACTTTTCCACCCTAAACAATTCTGTGATTCCGTGACTCGGGTCACTCTTGGGTTAACCAGTGCTGGAAAGTGCAGAGAATTTTACTCATTTAGGACAATCTGCCTGTTCTGGGAATCCAAACTCAGAGAAACAGAAACACAAACTCACCCTGCCTTGTGCTTGTGTGAGGTATGAGCACTGCTTGGTTTGAAGTGGCTTTCATTATAAGATTCTGCCAATTTCTAGGAAGAGCTTTCAGTCTGAATTAGATCTTCCTGTTCAGTCTTCTGTAGCATTACCTAAATTTCCCTGTGCTTGTTACTATGCTTTTTTAATGTGTAACTCTTGGCTGGATTTTCCCTTATTCTTAAACTGCTGATTCCAGTGGCCCTGTGTGGTTGTGAGAGCTGTGAGCTTGCTGAAGGGATGAAGCAGCCTCCTGGGATTGAGTTGCAGAAACAGGGCTTCCAGGTGGGAGCACAGGGCTGAAATTGAGTATTTGGAAAGTGCTGAGCGAGCCAGTCCCTCTCCTGGCATTTAGCATAGGACTGAGCTAGCACAGATGAATTTTTGCTCACCTCAAGGCTAAGCATTCCCCCTTGCCCTGGATATCCCTGCAACATTTTGCTTGCCTGAATTCTCATTGTGGTCTCAGCCTCAGAAAATCCCTTTAACTGTTAGAGGGGGCTGTAGGGGGCTCTAGGGGCAGTAGGTGATTGCAAGATCATCTTGGAATTCAGCCGGGTCCTGCAGCATCGCTCCCGCGCTGCCCACCCATCTGCTGCAGTCCTGTTGACACTGCAAAAAGCTGCTGTGAGCACCTAGGGTTTATTCAAGATTTTCAAGCTGGTTTTGCATCCCTTCAGCACCTTCTCTTCCATCTGACCTTGAAGAAGTCCCTGTCTGTGCACTGCTGGCTCTCCTGGTCCCGGAGCTGCCGGCAGTGGCTGCTGATCCGACCCCGCCAGCCCCAGCGTGCTCCAGCCCCACACAAGTGGGATTGCAGAGGATTTAATGTATCACCAAGCTGGTGTAGTGAATCATTAGCATCCTGCTCAAGCTTTCATTGTCTGTTTCATTTCCTGCTCTTGGAAACCCCTGAATCATTCTGTCACAGACTGAATAACAAACTGCATCCTTGTTGGCTTGCATTGCCCAAGGATTCCTTGGCGGGCTTGGTGAAGGTTGAATGCGAGGTGTGGCCCAGACACCTGTGCTTCTACCAGGGATGTTGTTTATGGGTGGGTTTAAATACTTTACAAGCCAGCAGGGCTTGTGGGACCATCCCCAGTTTGCCATATTAATTTATCTTCTTTTGGGGGTACTCACAAACCCCCCTCTTTAAGTGCATTCTTGTGGCTGACCCAAATGCCTCGTTCTAACTGCCAGCTCACGTGTTTTGAAAGGAGTTCAGTTCTGAAACCTTCCTCAGTGGGCAGATTGGTTTGTGCATGAAATAACTTTCAAGGATTGTCCTCTCTCTCTTGGCTGAGAAATAATATTGGAATAGCACTGTCGTGCTTTCTCTTCATGAGGGTGTAAAAGGCTGAACGGAAGCATTAACTGCAGCTTTAAAGCATTTCCATAGTAAAATAAATCTAATTGAGCAGTTATTGCAGTAGCTTTTTAATTTGTGGAAGAGATTAGGAAATAACTTTCAGCTTGCTCTGGCAGAGCACTCCCCTAGGACGTGTCCTGGGCGCTCTGGCATCGCTCTTTGGGTTCTTATTCCCTCCCCCTCTAATTGTCCAGTCACATTTGAGCGATGCAGAGTTCAGCTGGCAAAATAACATAGGAACCTCAGTCTGCAGGCGTGTTTGATAGAAACCTCAGTTCACAGGAGAAGTAGCAAGTGCCATTCATGCCTTACAGGGAAACCACAGCAGAGAGATGTAATTTGCCTCAGCTTGGGATGAGTTTGATGTGTTATTGCTCCTTCCCTGTGGCTTAACACAGTGGCAAAGGAAGAAGCTGCATTGAAGATAATGGGAGAGTTGGCAGTGATGTGTGTGAGTGATTTCCAGAGTCCCATCTACACCCCTTGGTCTCAGGTTGGAGACTGCAGTGATGGGACTTAGTGTGGGAAAATCAGCAGCTTTGGGAGAATGTTGGTTTTTCCACATAGACATGAAGGGATGGAAGACACCCCTACAGGAAAGCACTTTATAGCAAAAATATCTCGTTGTGTGGAGTTAAGATGAGCCAGAGGAATCTGAACAGCTTTACTTGGGAGCTTTTCAAGTCCATTTCTGAGGTTTGGAAATGAAGTCTACTCAGCACTGGCGCTCTGGCAGGGCTGGAAGGGAGAATGGTACTAAAGAGTGGATCTACTTAGAGTCAGGATGGGGAGGGTTTGGACCCCCCGAGAGGTTTCTGGGGCATGAGTGGGAGGCAAAGGTTCTCCCTGCTCCCAGGGGAAGGGGCCTGGGAGAATCCCACCTGCAGTTTCTTTGGCGAGGCCAAATCTTCTTTGGAAGATGCTCTGGAGAAGCTTCTTTGGCAGTCAGTGTAAGCAAGGAGAAATTTGCAGCTCCGTGGTACTGAGGTCAGGGTAGGGCCAGTGGAACAAATCTTAAGTGTTTGCCTGGCCTTCCCTGAGAAGATGAGAAAAGTGTTTGTGTGTATGTTGGGTCATGCTGCTGCCAGCTGCTCCAGCTTGTCCTGGCACTTCCTCCATTCCACTGTGCCATGCTTCAGGAAGGGAGTTTCCAGGCTGGTTCAGGTGTGCTGGCTGGAGCTTTCAAGACAGATGCCACGCTCAAACTTTGAGGTGTGAGCAATTCTTCCAGTAAAAACAGGCTGTGCCTGGCAGAGGATTAACAGGGCTTTGTGCGTGTAGGTGAGAGAGCTGCATACAGGGCAAAAAGTGAGTTGGTCTGAAACCTCTGCTCTTGAGAAACTTGTGCCTCTCCAAAAACAGCTCATCAGCCTGTGGGGAAGGTCAAAACAGAGGGGAGAAGGTGTGTGGCTGCAGCAGAGACTGGTTTGCATTTGTGAGAGTTGTGCCAACCTAAGTCCACATCTGCTCTGTCCCCACTGTGCTCTGTTCCTCCAAATTAAACTTCTCCTCGTTTCCTTCCTTCCTTCCTCTCCTTCTCTAGAGCTTCTTTTTCCATAAGCTCACCTCGGTTTGTGGAGGTCAGAGATCTGCCCTTGATCCACTCCCGATACACTGTATTTCCTCACTTTATCTGCTGTGTGCTGCTTTTGTTGGCAGTGTTTAATTATCCCACCTTGCGTGCCCTGGGTCCTGCTTGCCAGCCTCTGTGAAGTGGGATGTGCTGAAGTGTCTGATTTGGATTAGGGCTTTCCTTGGGTTTCTTTGGAAATCTCATGGGGAAGAACATTTTTCAGCCCCAAATACTGCCTTATCCTTTCCTTACAAGTAAAGACGGTTGGAGCAGCACCTAATGCAGAGAGCTGTCACCCTCCAGGGTCGGTGGTGCAGAGGGTTGCAGGGGGGGGGTATAATTCATCCTTCCAGGCTGGCTGGTGAGATTCCCCATGGCTTTGGGCTACCCTTTGGATCTATCAGCAGGTGGAATCGCCTGGGGACTCGCTGTCCTCCCTGGAGAGGCATGTCAATGTTTGCCAGGAGATAACTGCATTCCAGGGAGGGACTCCTTTGTCTTGCTAAAATCGAGGAAATCTGATCAAAGTGCAGCCTTGCTTTAGACTTTTTCTCTTTCTTTTTGACTTTGTCCCTGACCTACATATTGGATCCTGCCACAGTGGTTGGGAGTAATTGAGAACGTAGTGTTAGGCTATTTACCAAGCTGTTCACTTGAAAATAACCTTACTGTGTCCAGTCCACACCTGTTCTGGGAGAATTCTAGAGACAAGTAGCAAACCATCATTAACCCTTTCATCCACATACAATCAGCTCAAGATCTAAGAGCAGAGAGATGCTGTGCCTCTGCTGATGCCAGGAGGAATTTGTGACACAGGGTGTGCTTCACCCTTCGTTTCCCAGCTCTGTGGATGATTCCAGCCATCTGCTGAGGCCAAGTCTGCTCTGTGTCCACATCCACATGAGGACACTTCAGAAACCTTGTGGAAATTCCTGCTGGGTGGTTGTTGGTTTGGTGTTGATTCTGCTGGACCAGAGGTTATGCTGGAAAATATAAATGCGTGGGGGCGGGGGGGTGTTTTCTTTGTTATCCCAGTGGTTGTTTGTGATTAAAGGATCTGTTTTGAAGGGGCTCCTAGTCAGTTGCCTAGAAAACTTGCTTTCATTTAATTAATCATGATGAGTTTAGTCTGGAGGTTTTGTAGGAGAGAGCAGGCAAGCATGTCCTTGGCTTTTTTCCCTTGGAAAAAAAAAACAAAAACGCAAAAAAACCAAAAAAAGCAGGGCTTCATGTCTGAAACTGCAGCTCTTTTGTCTCCCCAGCTCAACATCCTTCTCTATCCTTCGGGTTTTAATTTTACAAGCCATGCGTTTGCAGAGGTGGATGGAGTTTGAAGTCCATCCAGGTGTGGAATGAGGAAAGAACCCTCAAGAAGATTACAGGAGCTGTTCTGCAACTCATTAACTCACTCTCTTCCCCTTCTTGTTATCTCCTCCCCGTGCCTGGGGCCTTTCGAAGTAGTGCTCTAAGTGCCTCTCACTTAATCTAGCCCACCTGGACAGGTGTATGAAGAAAGGAATTGCCTTCCGGGGAAGGACTAAAGGAGCATAGATTGCAGAGGGAGGCTGCTTTTGGGAACTGCTAATCCCAGTTTAACATTATGACAGCTGCTCGTTAAAATCAGGGTGTTTTTTAACAGGCAGTTAAAGGAGAGGCTTTGCACGCACATTTAGCTGAGAATAATAGTGAACCATGTGCATTTGATTTTTTTTTTTTCCTTAAATCATGCAAATTGTACATGGAAAGAATTCTCCGGCGTCAACTTGCTGGGGTATGGAATTTACAAGGTTTGCAGTAACATACAGTTTCCTGTTGAGGGGGGAGGAGAAAATTACAAAGCTTTCTTTTTTTTCCTCTTATTTTAAGATCAAGTTCAAACCCCTGGTATAAACCAAGCCTCTTTAGGAGGGACACTTATTGCGTTGGGGTTTTTCACTTGTCTCGGTGGCAGTTCATCATGTAAACTTGTCTGGGTTCTTGTTTTTATAGCTACATGTAAAGGCTGCTTATAAACTACAATTTTGTACATGGTGAGAAGGCAGCACTCAGGTCCAATTTGGGAGAGTCTATATACAGAGAAGGAAGCAGAGGTTTCTTTCCCTTGGGGAGATGGCAGTTTCTTCCTTGCTGAACTTCAGTAAACTTGGTCTATTAACATGATTTTCTCTGCAGGACTGTGGTGTTGGATAAGAAACATGAAGAGCTGAGGCAGAGCAGGGACTATCAAAGAGACATTTGGCTGTATTTTATGTCATTTCACTGCAGACTTTACCAGCTGCCTCCCAGATCAGCAGTTATTTGCTGGTTGATTTCTTGAGGGCAGTGCTGTGGAAGTAAGAAGCTGCACAGCTCTGACACAAGTCCCCAGATCCACTCGAGGAGCCGTGTCCTTTTCTTCCAGCCCTCAGGCATGAGGCATGAAGGGCAGGTCTGTGATGCAGAGAGATATAAAATTGCCCCAGGTAGTTCTGTTGCTGGAAATTCTTATTCCTGCAGCTACTTAGGTTCAGGCAAATTAATTCAACCCACCGAGACTGAGCAGCTAGCCTGGGAATGGAAGTTTCTCTGCTATGTTTTTGGCAGCTCTACTCCAAACCATTGGTGGATGGGAATGTCCTTTCTGTCTCCCAGGAAATGCCAGTCTCTCATGCTCCTTTCTTCAGCTGGCTATATTGCTACCTGGGATTTTCATGGCTGTTTCCAGCAGCTGGATCTCCAACCATTCCCTTGCTTGACAGAAATCTGGCCACTGCAGAGCTAGAGATGAGCTGGGAATCTTCCAGGCACACACCTGTCTAAGTTTGTTGAGCAGTGAGCTTCTCTTTGGACCCAACACAGCTTGGTTCAGCCTCCAGGGACTGATGCTGCCAGTGTGACTCTGCCTCCTTGTGAGTGATAATGAACTGGTCTTTGTCACACCCTTCAGAGGAAACATCTTGGTGGCACAGGACTAAGAGTCACAAATGTTTTCATCTTAAGGTGTAACTCTTAAGGGTAATTATGCTACAGTTTTACCCCTCCAGCTTTAGAAGACTGAACTCTTGTTATACTGCACTGAGTGATACTATTTCTCTTCCTCACAGGTTGCTGTCATGTAGAGTACTTGCTGGTGGGCACTTGGGCTTTTCCTGTACGGTTCTTTCTACATTGTTTAATGGCTATAACTTCTGCAAATCTCTTCCTTTGCTCTGCAGCCTGGATTAAAAAGAAGGCTGCAGTGTGTGAGTGTGAGCACACTTAAATGCTTATCTGCACATCTGAGCTTTCTAAACTTGCCTATGCTCTAATTGCAGAGTGTAGACTCTGCATGCAGAACAACCCAGCCTGAAGTGATAATCCCAGGCTCAGCCCCGAGGGAATGCCTGACACTGCTCTGGCCTGATTTTCCTAATGATTCTGCATCTTGCCTGTGGTTTAAATTGTTATCACTGAGCACCTTGCCCAGCTTGGGCAGAGCTCTTGGGATCTCTGATCCTCTAAGAATACCTATGTGTCTTGATTTATTTTTTATTAATTTTTTTAAAACTTCTTCCTCCCTGCCTCCTGATTTTAGGTGCAATTTGGGCTTGTGCCAGCTTATCAGACTCACCTCAAAGGGGTGCAAACCCAGCCTGAACTCCCTGCTGGCACAGAAAGGGAAGAGTGGGAGACTTGGAGTTCCAGCTGCCCCTCCTACCTCCCCTGAACAACCCTTCCTTGCTCCAGTCCTGCATGATCGATACCCAGGCCATCCCCTTCCCTTGCACTGGAGAATTGGTATTTTCCCTTGGCTCATAACCTGTGTCTGATTTAGTTTCCAGGCAGAACGCCCTGCATTAAACGTCGTCATTTTCCCTCTGCTTCACGAGGACTTGACAGAGGTCATCAGAGATGTCCCCATGCGGCACTTGGATGAAATTACCTTGTTTAAAAGCAGAGTGGCCGAGGAACCTCCCAATTTGTGGTGGTGACTGTCACAGCATGGAAAGGACAAGTCAGTGTGAACCCATGGAGCAGCTTCTCGTTGGCCTGGATTGCCCATCCTCAGCTCCTGGCCACCTCACTGGATGCTGTACAATCACTTTAACCAGGTGCAATTGCAAAATAAAAAAAGCTGGTTCTTTACAGTGGGGAAACATCTACTGGATATTGCTTGCATCTGAAAATCCTGTCTCAAAGGCTTGTGGAATCTGATGAGTATTTCCTTGCGGTTAATATGAATTGTTTTGTTATTTTACTGAAGTTAAAGGTAAGAGAAACTGACTTCACGATGCTCTTTCCTCTGTGTCCCCTGGTGTCTGTCCCAAGGGCCCCTGTGTACGTTGGCAGTGTGCTTTGTGGTATTGGTGGAAATGATGCTTTGCTTTGGTCTGCTTTTGGCAAAGTAGAAAGCCTAGGCCAGCTCAGAGGCACAAAAATGTGTTGCTCAATTGAAATGCATCACATCTTTTCTATGTTACAAATAGGCATTTGTAGTCACACATGTGCAGTCACAGATATTTAAAGGGTTGGGGTTTTTTTTTATTGAGAAGTACCACAAGGACTCTTTTTAACATTTTTGAATAACAAATTAAGGTCATTAACACCTTGACCATGGTATGTTCCTGCTGATGCTGTTTCCATTGGTCTGGTAGAAGTTCTCAGCTCTTTTGGAAATCTTTGTCCTAGGGTAGATGGTGCCTACAGTGAATAAGTTAAGGCTCAGATCTGATTTATATGCAGTCTGTCTTGCAGTGTAGATGGGAATGTAATGTTCCAGTTCTGTCCTTATATCCCATGCCTTGAGCTCATGCTAATTTTAGAGATGTTATGAAGTATTTTCACAGTGTGATTTCAGTCAGCTTCTCTGCTCCACGAAACTTCCTCAGGCATCAGTAGTGGTCTGGATCACTTTCATATTGCCTTATTTCCTGAGCACTTTTAAAAGCATGAGACAGCTGTACCAAAAGCCAAGTTACAAATTCCTGGAGCTACATGTCTGGGTGGCAGAATTTTCCTTGGTAGCATACCAGGTCTGTCTTCTGCAAAGCAGCTGCTGACCAGAGCTGTCTCACTTCACCCAAATCCTGAATGTGTTGAGCTCTGCTGTTCTGGGGAGGCCCAGAGTTGTCCAAAGATGATATGCCCATCTCCTTGTCAGCATTTTCTACTCAAGATGCCCTCTCCCAAATGCTCTTCTGCCCTCAGTGTTCATAGGAAGCCTGGTCTAAGGGGATAAATTTGAGAACAAAATGCATCTTCGAGCTTTGCAGGATTTTCTGTCCTTACTTTCCAATCAGCCACATGTGAGCCTGCCTGGAATTCTGTCCCACAGGTGTAAATCTTGAGCCAGGCTGTGCTAACCGTTGTGCTCAGAGAGGTTACAGTAAAGAGCAGGTGAGTGTCAGGCTCTGCTAGCACAGGTCTGTGCCTTGCTGAGACCAACCCCTGGTGTTTGCTGTCTTTCCCGAGGCTCCCTCCCTTCACCTCTCAGGATAGGGAGCCAGCACAGCCTCTGGGCTGCACTCCCCGAGTGTTTGAGGCTCTGCCTCAGCTCCTGCTCCATGCAGGTGAGTGTGAGAAGCTGCTGCCCTGCTCCTGCCACTGTTTTCCCTCCCACTCTCCCTGATGAGGTCGTTCTTTCTACCTCTTGTCATATTACTCACCTGTTTGAACCCCTCTCTCCCTCTCCAACAGCTTTCTTCTCTCCTCCTCCCTCACTTCAGCACATCAGATGTGCTTTTTGGCAGGAACGGGAGCTGCTGCTCTGTCCAGTTCAGGCCACTTCAGCTCTGCCTGGTTTTTTTCCTAGGATAACTAGCGAGGATTGGGCAGAGGGTGTTGGCAAAGCTGCTTTCTCCGCCTTGTTTGAAGCATTGGCAAAGTTGCTTTGTCCTTCTTGTGCCTCTGGCCTCAGGGCAGGGCAGAGAGAAGGCGGAGGGTGTGGAGGCAGCTCTCTGATGCCTTAGGGGACCTGTTCAGTCCTGTGAAGGAATCCTGATGTTTGGTAGTAATGAGGCCATTTCCACCTCAGCAGGGATTTCCCTTCCATAAACATGCTGTGGCATCAACAAGAGCTTGGCAGTGCAGCCAGCTCACCTCTTCCTGTTTGCTGGAATACCTCGACTGGGGGACAGTGGTGTGCAGAAAGCAGCTGTTGGCTTGATTCTGGTGTTAAACCTTTGCTCTTGGAGTTGCAGTCACCTGATGGAATGTGCTGTACACTTAGCTTGGCACATCCACGTCCACCTGCCTCGTGTCCTGCTGGACGGGAGCAGCAGCCAGGGGTGTTTTATAGCACTGTTACTCTGTTGCCACGGATGTGATGTTTGGGCATCTGTGTTCATGCAAGTGGGTCACAAGTCCTTATGATGCTACCAGTTATATCCAGGGCTAGGAAAGGTCACCCACAGGTGGTAAAGGTAGCATCCCAAACAGTGATGAAGAGCTAAAATCTCCTTCCACCCCCCGCTCCCCAACTCTGGGCCAGTGCTTGATATCTCTACTACAAATCCTCTTATGGTGAGTGAGAATTTCCGCTGCTTTTGCACTCCAGGCAGGATTCACCAGATGTTAATAATGTGCTTATTTTCTCTAAGTGCTATTTTGGCTTCGGTGTTAATTACAATTTATATTCTGCAACATTTACACTGGGAAAAGAACCCACCCTAATAGTCCCCAATTGGCAGAGCTAGGCTATTAAACACAGCTCCATATGTTCTGAGCAGAGCAGTGCATGGGACTCAGAGCCCGCTCAGGCTCCTGCGGGCAGCTGAGAGGGGAGCAGAGAGAGGGGTGTTCTGCTCCTAGATTTTGTTTAATATGAAATTCCCCCTCCTTTTCTCTGTCCCAATCTCTCCAGAAATCCCCCTCCCGCTATCTGTGAGCATCTAACGAGGTGATCTCTGAGCCTGCTGATGCTGCTGTCTGTAGTCTAAAACAAATGAATTCAATTCCAGAAGGTGCCCTTCTTGCAGGGAGTGCCTCTGCAGGATCCCAGTCCCTGCTGGCGTGTTCCTTGCTGCCTTCCAAAGCAGACTTCCAATCTTTGGGAACTGCAGCAGAAATCTTTGCTTTGACCACCAGCAAGGTGTCTGTGCTTCTGTGGGAGAAGGATATTCCAGGACAGGTGCTGTTCTTGTGAAAAACTCGATGTTGTTCACTGCTCTGCTCATGTCCAAAGTCTTGTTTGGCAAAGTGGCATTTGGCTCCTGCAGGCTGGTGGGCTCTGGAGTGACACTGGTGTGGGGAATTCAGAGGGGCTAAGTCGTCTGTGTTCCCATGGGTTTCCTAGGAATGTAGGTTAAAGGATTGCTTCCTCAGCTGTTTGCAAAGCTGCTTTCATGGTCTTTCTAGGAAATGGCAGTGTATCCACTGCTCTGTTTGGAGAAAGGGCTGTGTGGTGACAGTCTTTCCCTTCAGGAGAGCTCCGACTGCGGTCACTTGTCTGTCAGGGAGGAGAAGATGGGAGTGAGAGGAGGCAGGGCAGGATGGAGTCAGGATCTCACTCTGGAAGCCAGACACACACTGTGAGGCTTGGCCTGTTTCCTCACTTGTGGAAGGGGAGGAGGCTCCTGGGGTGCTGAACATTCCCCTCCAGGTGAGGTTGCTCCCTAGGGAGCAGAAAGCAGGCCTGGGGCTGGTGTGGGCTGAGAGCAGCAGAGCCACAACCCCAGTCACTTTAATTCCCATCACTGCCTCCTGCTCTGCCGGGCGTGTGGGATCCCGGGGAGCAGAGCAGGACCCGTCCCCTCACATTGATGTACAGAGCTGTGATAGTCCTGGGACAATGGACAGGTGTGTGGGACTGTCCACGTGAGGTGCTGGGTGCTTTCTCCCAGTGGTGCTTTTTTAGGATAAGGCTGTAGAAATTTGGGACTTTCCCACTGGTGGAGTGAACTGGTGCAGAAGGGTTGTTTCACCTGACCACCTGACCAAGGGGGATGCAATTCCCTCTTGGCTGGTCCCAGCAGTGTTCCCCCAAAGCTGAGAGAGCAGTGCAGGAGTCGTGCTGGGTGTTGCAGAGCCCCATCTCCTTCCACTGCAGCTCTCCTGCCTCTTTGAGATGCGGAGGCAGCCGGGGTATTCCAGCAGGAGAGTCATTTCCATAGAAACCAATTGGGATGTTGTACGGGGAATAATGATTAATAGTGAAGGGATGTTGCCTCAGGCCCTTTTCATTTTTTAGGGGGCAGTGAGGGACAAACTGGGGCACAGGTAGGGGGACAGGCAGACTTGAAAACTAATGGAAACCATCTCTTCCATTAATTTCCAGGGCACCTTCCCCTCTTCTCCTCCTACCCAGCCCCCCACTGCTGCTCCCAGCTTTCGTCAAATTTTCAAAATGGCTAACCTGGTTAGAAATAATCATAATAATAAAAAAGGATGGATGAGGTCTGACTACTAACATTGTTGCTGTTAGCAGCAGGATTTCAGCCATAAAACATGAAGCAAGGGAGGCATTGACCTTTCCGCTGTTTGAAATGAATGGAGACATCAATATCTATTGTTTTGTGGCATTGACCTCTGACGCTCTCGGTTCGCCCTCCCCTTTCTTTTTTTTTAATTTCCCCCTGACACTCGAGGAAAGGGGTCAGTCTGTACCATCTATTGATCCCAATCTTACTTGGTGATAGGGAAATAATTAGAATTTTAAAGATCTCTGCTGCACGCTGATGAAATACATACACAGAGGCACAGGCTAAGCCCCCGCTTGCCATGTTGTGTTCTCCCCCCTTCCTTTCAGAGATCCAAAGCTCTGAGATCTGAAGGAAGGCAGATCAATATAGGTTTAATCATGATGGGAGTTTTTTTTCAGTTATTTAAATGGTAAAGTGTAACATTTTATGTTAATGTTGTTGGAGCCTGGCTGCCTGGTGCCTTGTTTTATTTATTCTTTTAAGTAGCCCCTTCTTTTGTGAACTTCATCTATGTACAGAGAATGTGAAATCAGGCATTGCTAATTAGCTGTATGACAATTAAGTAATGTAGCACAAAACCATTAGGACACTGGATTTGTTTTTGAAGTTTGTCCTTTGAAGTGGAAGCTGCAACTCCCTGCCCAAGGCTGCTGGGGAAAATGTTTTTCTATCCAAACTTTCTTTGAAAATAAAATGTCAGTGTAAGAGTCCCTATTTCTGTCATTTCTCCCTCTAAACAGTGGGTGGAAATTGTTTCTCCTTGTAAAAACTGCTGGCATTGACAGAAAGGGGAATTCAGGAAAGCATTAAATGGACAGTTGGTCTCCAAACACCCTCAGTTCTGGTAGAGATGTTACCAGAAATGCCTGTTTAGCTCATTGAAAGGGAACGGTGCTGCGTTAGGAGAGAAGACCCGGCTCACAACCCTGGAGATGGCAAAGGAAGATGGCCCCAAAACTGTGGGTTCATCTCTGACACCCCAAGTGCCATCAGGGTGACGGCCTGGTCACAAATCCCTCCAGGCTCCTGGGCTCGGGCTCCTCCATCCGTGCACTCGTTTGACCACTTGTGTTTGCATCTGGCCCTTTGTCCTCGTAGTGAGTCCAATTATGAATGTGCAACTTTCATGTACGCTGGTGGCATGTAAAACTACAAATAAAGAGTGAAACATTTGGAACCAGCTCTGTCTTCTTGCCTCCTGCTTCCTATTTCCCTCTCGATGTGGAGCCCAAAGCCAGCCTCCCAGGAGGCCCACTTTGGCACTGCCAGGGGAGGTGAGTGTGTGGGCAGAGCTGTGCCCGGGTGCAGCCCCAGTCTGCACTGGGAGCTGTGGAGTGTCCCTGGGAGTGCTGGGATGAGCACTTTTAGCACTAACACTACAGCCCTGTTCTGGTTTTGGGGATGCTGCTTTGTGGTGTTTGTGGCTGTGGGCTCAGCTAAAGGAGCCACTTTGTGTTCAGGAAATGCTTCTCCTCCGTGGATCTCTGAGCATCCGACTGCTGAGCTGTGGTGCTATGGGACAGAACATTCAGTGCCAGGCTGGGTGGGGATTGGAGCAGCCTGGTGTGGTGGAAGGTTCCCTGCCCATGGCAGCAGGGTTGGAATGAGATGGGCTTTGCAGTCCCTTCCAACCTGAACTATTCTGGGATTCTGTAACCATTATCCCTGGGTAAGTGACTCAGGGTAACTTGAGGAAGGTCCATTTCTCTGAGTAGCCCCAGGCCACCACCCACAGCTCACTCTGATGGCTCCTGGACAGCAGATAGGACCTGCACCACTGCTTTGCCTGAAGCCAAGGGCTAAAATCAAGTGTCTGGTGAAGTGTGAAGTGGGATGGCCAAAATCCCATCAATGCCACCATGACTGGATGGATTTAGCTGAGCTGGACTGGCTGAGGCTGCAGGAAGGGGGAGTTGGGATGGTGGGAGTGCGCAGTATGGGCTGCTCGTGGTGAAGGAAGCTCCTCAGGCATTAACCTGCCCTGGCAGCAGCACTTCTGCCCTGGCAGCCACCTCTGCACCCTGGGGCTCTGCAGTAGTGGCTGAAAGGGTGTTGCCAGCCACACTGAAGGGTTGGAGGGGAGTAGACTGGATGTGCTGGGGCCATGCAGCCCCTGGGCTCATCTGTGTGATCAATGCTCAAGAAAATGTGCACCCTATTGATCTGTGTCTGTGTTGCTGTTCCCAGGGATAGTGGTACACAGGGAAGCCAGGCTTCAGCACCTTCTTTGGGTTACAAAAATCCACAAAATAAACACACAGAAGGGGCAGCTCGGTAGAAAATACTGCAGCTCATGTACTCATGTGCTTAATTTGCCCCAGGTAGGTGAAGTAGAGAAGAGCCTCAGAATTGGGGTGTGATCTGTTTTAAAAAGGTGAGTGAGTCCATGCAGGACTTGTGGTGGGATTGTAGGAGAGTCTCTGTGCTGGGATCTCTGCCTGCAGTGACCCAAGGTTTTATTCCAGAGGGGATCATGGGCTCTCCTCTGTTCTTCTGTTCTGGCAGGTCTGCTCACCCAGGCACGGAGTGGACACCCTCCTTCCATCCCTCCTGTGCTTGTGTTTAAGTTATGGATTTTATTGTTCCAATAACGTTTATCTAAATGTGCTTTGGTGGGCGGGAGGAAGGAGATAAGGAGGGAGGAGGCTGAGGAAAGAATGTGCTTTTGGACTCTGCTAACCCTCCATCTTACTGCTGGGACTTTGAGGTTTTGGATTTCATGATCCCGGGGGAGGACTCAGGACAAGTGGCTGGAGGGGCTGTGGTCAGTATGAAACTCTGGTGGGTGGAAACCCAGGGATAGCCTGTGCAGAGCATCCCTCTTCCCTTTTGGTGCTGATCTCATGTCCTCTGCCAGTTTATCTCTTGGCAAGGAGGAACCTGACTCAGTTTCCAGGAAGAAGAACTGGAGTGGAGGTGTGGGAATGCTGAGGGTGCAGAGCTCAGCTTGGCACAGGGAGAGATTTTGTGCTTGGGTGTCCCCGAGTGTTTCTGGGTTTGCCCTCACCTGCACAGCCACGATGTGGGCACATGGAGCAGTGATGTCAGGGAGAGAGGGAGAAAGGGTTCTTCCACCTGCTGGGACATTCTCTGGGAGCTCTCCAGGAATGGGATGGCAGGAGGAGAGGTCCTCTGGGTCTGTGCTCCAAGTGCAACATCACCTCTGGGTCAGTTTGGGAGCAGTTTGTGCATCCCGGGCTCTGAGGTGGAGGCAGGGGAGAAGGGAGTATGGAGGAGAGAGGCCAAATTGCTTCAACTCCCAGAGGCTGAAGGATGTCTGACAATTTCCAAGGTGCTCATTTTGGGCTTGGTACTTCCCAGCCCCAGAGCTGGTCTCTCCCTGGGGCTGGCAGATGAGGCAGAGGTGGAGGATTCCTGCACTGCACGAGGGAGAACCAGTGTGTGAGTGAAGTTCTGACCATGGGGAGAGGTGGAAAGTCTTGGGAAGGACCAGAAGGAGAGGAGAAATGATGGTGTCAGGGCATGGATGAGCTGTAGCCCTGGCCCAGTCCCTGTGGCCCAGCTCTTTCTGTGCTTTTTGGTTGCCATCAGAGTGGACTCCAGGGCCCCATTCCCATTTCACTGTGCTTGAATTTGGATTTTGGTGTGGTGGTGAAGGCTTGCATGGCGAGAGAGAGTCATGGTGAGTGGAGAAGAGAGGGAAAAGGATGAGCTTTCTTTTTTCTAGGAAACACAAATGGATGGAGCAGAATTTCTGAACAAACAAGTCTCTCCTCCCTGCCTCCTGGAAGCTGCATTATCAGAGCACCATCACTGCCCTCTCTTCTCCATCCCCCCGATGAACAGGAATTAAAAATACAACTAATAAAACCCTTTTACTTTCTCCAGCAGGAGGAAAAAAAAAAGCAAAGCAGCCTTGAAAATGCTAAAGGACATAAAGGGCATTCATGAAAGGGTTGGATGGTGGTTATTGCAGCAGGGGGAAAAACATTATTTCACTGTGCAGATAAAAGGAAGTGGAAAAGCAGCATATTTATAGCTGGGGAGCCTGGATTCCTTGTTAAGCCGCTATTATCAAATTAATGTCAAAATGCATCAAACAGGCACGAGTGTTCTGGGCCCCTTATGCAAAGTGCTTGCAAATTGGTTACAAATACATTTGTTTACAGGGGACGAGGCAGGAGCGAGCTAATTAGTCATTGTAGCAGGGCTGTCTTCTGTCTTTTTTTTTTTTTTTTTAACATTTTTTTGGCAATTACACAAACAAGCTGTTTTGAAGTATAAATACACGCTGCATTACAACCCCTTTAAAGGGGAATCAAATGGGAGTCGTGGGATGCAGAGGGCTTGGTGTGAGTGGTGTGGAGCAGCGTGATGGAGCATCGTTCTCTCCTCCCTGGATGCAGCAGGGCACTCAGCTCTGGGATGTGCTGTGGAAACCCATCCCTGGGCAGCAGGAGGATGGGATATGGCTGGAAAACTTGGTTTTGGGTCCTCTGAGGGGGCTGAACTCCCTCATACATGGTGCTGTTAAGGTTTCAGCTCCCCAGCTCTATCACGGGAGTTCCCTTTGGGCCTGGGATATTTTGGGGTGTTTTGGTGTCAGCAGCAGCTGCCAGCTCAGGGTGTGAAGCATCTTGTGGCCAGCTGGTGGGTATTGAGATGGGCTTGGGGGATGCTTGGATGTAGAGAGTATCCCATGGATGTGTGAAGAAAGGAATCTGGTGTGAGCTCTCCCAGGTGAGTGTGTCCTCAAGGCTTCTTTCAGAAAGCCACAGGCTGTGCCTCCCAAACCCATTAATGAGGAAGGGAAGCAGGAGAGCTTATCTGATCCTCAGTGTGGGAATGGTTGGGGAATTTGGTTGGGGGGCAAATGGAAACTTCCCGCTGCCCTGCATCTTAATACATCCCATTCTGGGAGTAAATCACACCTCTGCCACTCAGGGAAGCTGCTAATTGAATCTGCTCTGGTGGGAGAGGATAAAGCCAAGAGGCATTTACTACCATTATTTTTAATTTACTAAGAAAGAGAAAGGAGAGAGGAAGGAACAAGTTGTGCCCCTCTTATGCTGGAGGCCCTGACATTTCTTGGCAGAAGGTGCAAAACCCCCTCGGCTTCTTCTCCATTTGGATTTGTTTGTGGTAAGTCTGCCCTTCAGGCTGAAATAACCCTTCTGAGTAGGTCCTGCGCTCCC
Source organism: Picathartes gymnocephalus (assembly GCA_013390045.1). Lineage (NCBI taxonomy): Eukaryota > Metazoa > Chordata > Aves > Passeriformes > Picathartidae > Picathartes > Picathartes gymnocephalus. The sequence goes on along the minus strand of WEKY01022944.1, from coordinate 16,244 downwards.
AGAGGTGCTGGGAACATTGAGTTTAATGCCATCATAAAACCCTGCTGTGGTTTGCATTCCCTCGAGGGGGGCAGTGACCATGCAGGATGGCTGTGCTCAGCAAAGCCTTGGGGTGCATCAGGTCCTGTCGCAGTGTGGATGGAGCTGGGTGGCTTCCTGAGGTGCCTCTGGGACTGGGGCTTTCTTCTCAGAAGCCCATGGCTTGGTGCAGTGCAGGGATGCGAGCCTGGCTGAGCTGCCCAAGCCCTGTTCATGACAGCAGCTGACATTCCCAAGAGTGATGAGGTATTTTGTGTTTCCAGCCTCCTGGCTCCTCCATGGTTCACAGGTATTGGATGCAGAACATCACTGAGCTCCTCTGGGTGGCAACAGAACAGGAGAAAATCTCAGAGGACCAAGAGCGGTGAGAGGACAGGGCTTTCCCCAGCCTCCTGCAGGAGCTGTGATGTTTGCACCAGGTTTTATTCTTTTAAAACTCAGGGTAACATTTCTCTGCACCTTGGACCTGCTTTTCAGTGCTGCCTTCAAACTCCAAACCTCTCATTACCATTTTTTGCCTTGTTGGCTTTGGTGGGCTCATTTGCCGTGGGGAGGGTCACCCACTCCGTTGGGATCAGGGGCCATGATTTTGAGGAATGTTCCCATTTCCAGCATAATCCTACCCCTGCCCTACAAGCTCTGCAGGAGCACGGCTCAGCTGGCCAGCAAATGCGTGAGCAGCCCGTTGCAATCAGACTCTGACTCGTGCCCAGTTGTTCCAACCAGGATGTGTCTCTTCATTTATAGCAGGGCTCTGGTGTGACTGTCACCTCCTGTGATTGTTGGTGACCGTGGCATGGGATCCTGCCCTGGTTTGAGCAGTTGGTGTTTCACACCTGCTTTTCTCGTGCAGGGGCGTTCCAGCATCTCCTTGCTCTGATGGTCAGGAGCAGATCTCCAATTCCCAAATCACACTGCTTTGTACCTTTTGCCTTGGAGAAAGGGATGGTTTTGCCTTGGTGGCACAGACCTGTGCTTGATTTTCTTCTGTTAATTAATATAGTGAGGGTGCAGCCTTTCTTGGGGTGATGGTGCTGCATTTGTGTGTGGCAGTGACTTCCAGGCTGCCTGGAAAACCCCTCAGTTTCCAAACGTCCCTGAAGAGCCCAAGAACCTTCCTTGGCGTGTCCTTGGATGTGTTGGTCAATAACCTCCTCTCCCATGTCCAGAGGGGATGGAAGCACTGCCTTCAGTTCTGTCCCCTGTATTCCCCGGAGAACAGGATGTTCCCATCGGATTGAGGTGTCCGAGGTTTCCTACACTCTTGCAACAAAGAGGAAAACATTGCAGTTGTCCCGCCCTTGTGCTTGTTGAGCTGAGGGGGAAGGATGAAGATGTTTCTTCGAGGCTGAGGGGCAGGAACTGGGTCCTGGCCATGGAGGTGAAGATCCCCCTGAGCGTGGGAGGAGTGCCGGGACTGCAGGGCTCGGCAGGGAAGGCGGTGCCCGATAAGGCTGCGGGCGCTGCCGGCGGCTCAGGGTAACCCCGCATCCTCTTCCCCTCCCCGGGAATCCCGCGGGGGCTCAGCCGGGCTGGGGAGGGATGTGGCCTCTCCCGATAAGAGCTCTGGTTCCTGCTGCTGCAGATTTACAGCCTGGGAGCGGGCGGGGCGTGCTGCGCTTTCGCTGCGGGGATTTATCGCGGCTCAGGGCGGCAGCTGCTTCCCTCTCTGGCCGGGGCCCGCTGCCTGCCCGGGGACTCACGGCTGCGGGACTCGGCCAGGGTCAGGCAAAGCCTCATTCGGGGTCACCACACGATGGGACACAGGTGGCAGCAGGTCTCTTTCACCTGTGGCTTGGAGAATGTCCCCATCCCAGCATGGGGAGGGCTGGGCCCACCAGGCTGCCATCCCTCATGGCAGCAGGGATGCTTCCAGCCCTTCCATCCTCAATCCCACGTGCTGGAGCCCACCCAGCTCACAAGTGACCCACGTGGGAGGCCCAGGACCATCACCAGCCCCACAAAGCAATGCCAGCACTGCCCAGCTGTGTTCCATGTGTCCCTCTGATACAGACAGTGCCAGGATGGATGAGCTGCAGTGGGCAAGGAGGGGGAGGATGATGAGGAAGGAAAGGTCAGATGCCATCACTGTGCTCCCTTCCACGTCCCAGCTCCTGCCTGGGTGAGCTTCCCAGCTCCTCTGGTTTGTTTTAGAGGCAGCATGGGGGCCCCAGAGCCCTGCAAACCCTCCACGCTCGGGCTTTTATTGGCATGTGGAAATAGTTTTGTCTGGTTTCAGATCTGGCTGATCACTGACTTTCCCGCTGCCCTCCCCCCGAAGAGGGCTGACAACCACGGGCGACCCAACCGCACTCATCTTCCTCCCTCTTTCTTCTTTCTCCCCACATTGTTCTCCCAAATCCCAGCTGCTGCTTTTCCCTCCTCCCTCTCCTATCCTCTCACATCAGCTGGGATGGATCTATCTGTGTTTTGTATAAAAGTTCTTTTTTGTTGTCTGTACTCCTCCCTCCATCCTGGGGGTGTTGGGGTGCCTCGCTGTGCCCCGTCCTCTCCTTGGGGCAGTGCAGGGACAGGAGCTCTGGGCACCCCCGTTGTCACCCCCAGGCTGGCAGTGGCACAGGGGGGAGCCTTGGCAGGGGTGAGGGCACTGACATCTCCAGAGTCCTCATTTTACTTCTCTGACAGAGAAACCTGGCAGATTCTGGGGCCGGAGCCACCACATTCCTCCCTTATTTCTCACTGGTGAAGCACTGACGTGGGGGATTCCTGGTGAGCCAGCTCCTGTAGGGTAGGGTGGGATGGGATGGGATGGGATGGGATGGGATGGGATGGGATGGGACGGGACGGGATGGGACGGGACGGGACGGAACGGGACGGGATGGGATGGGATGGGGCAGGACAGGTCTCCTCCTGTCCATGGGCTGCTCCCTGATCCACACAGTCTCAGGCTGGTGTATTTATGTGGCAGTCCTGGCTCAGCTCCCACCAGCAGCATTCAGGCAGCCAAGCAGATCCCAGGGGACCCTCTGACATCAGCAGGAGCCTCCACCTCAGGAAGGTCTTCATGGGGACCCCAGCCCTGGGAAGGGGCTGAGCTGGGCTGCCCCTGGCTCAGTGATGGGGTGGATGCTCAGGTTCCTTCTGTGGTTCCTCTGGGTCTTGTCCCCCGACCCTGGGAAGGGGATACAGCCAAGGCAGTGGACAGAGACCAAGCAAGGACTGGAGAGAGGCTTGGTGTGAGCTGGTCAGGGAGTCCCCAGTGTCCCCATCACCATTCCTGGCCACTGGCTCTCCTTCCCACTGCTCAATGACTTTTTCCACCTCCAGGCTTCCCACCCAGCATAATGAAGGCACCTGGGCAGCCTCTGAAGGAAGAAGGAAACTCTCCTGGAGCTCTGAGCCCTGGGGTTGTTCCCTGTTCCCAAACCTCTGCTGTGTCTCCCCTCCTGCCAGGAACACTGGCTGTCCCTCCTGCCAGTCTGCAGCGTGTAATAAATCACTCCCTCACCAAATTTGGGTGAAATATTGTGGATTAACTCACCAAGACTGTCCAGGCTGTCCCAGCTGAGATGGAAATGGCTGCATGCTGAGGATGACTCAAACACCTGGGGAGCTGGCAGGGACCAGGTGAGGATGAGGAGCCTCTGGAGGACGGCAGCAGGTGACACCCACGAGCAGGGTGGGAAAAATCTGTGGGCTTCATCCTCCTTTGGGTGGGCTCTGGCAGCCTGGAAAGCAGCTGGTGTGGATGTGGAAACTCCTTCTTCCCCACGGGGCTGTGCCTCTGAGTCAGCATCTCCTGAGGTGATCACTTTTCTCCTTTCTCTTTTTAAAAATAATTTGAAATGCATGACTGGCAATTCAAGAGGAAACAGAAGAATGGTTGTTATTGCTGAGGATCTCAGCCCAGCCAGAGGAGACGTGTTCCTTTTGTGGAATCAAACATCTGTCAGGGAACAGTCATGCAAATTTATTTTGCTTTTCTTCTTCTTTACCTGTTCCATTGATCTGGAGCCTGTAGCAGTTGGCTCATGGAGAGACAGGTTTGTTAATTCAGGAGCCTTGCAAAGCCTGGGTTGGCGAGGAGGGGATTTTGCCAAAGCTCCTGGCTTGGGGGGTCGCTTTGTGCCGTGTGAGGGGACTGTGGCACCAGGACACAGGGAATGTCACACCTCCGCTGTGTCCCTGAGCACTGTGCAGGCCTGCAGTGGCCCTGGAAAAGCAGGAGAGTGGCTGCCAGCTCTGCCAAAGCTGCTGCCCACCACAGGAAGGGACAAGGACACTTGGTCACGCTGCCGGGACAGTCACCACCAGCCCTGAGGAGTGAGTTAAACCCTTTAAAATCACAGGATTGGCTTAAAAATATCCAACTGTGAGATTGTATTTGATTTTATCACTATTATTAGACTCTTCAGTCCATCTGGGTGTTTTCAGGGATCACCTGCCAAGCTTCTCTTGGCAGGTGGGAGGTTCAGGGTCCTGTCACTTCCAGTGGTGTCTTCACGTTGAAGAGAGGTGACTCCAGCCTGGCTGCTGGAATCTCGGTGCCCTTGGGAAGGTTTCAGGCTGCCCTGTGTGGTCTGAGTCTTTGGAGGATCCCAGATGGTTTGGGTTGGAAGGGACCTTAAAGATCATCTCTTTCAAAGGCCCAGGTTGCTCCCGGCCCTGTCCAACCCAGCCTTGAGTCTTCTCCTCCAGCAGTCTCATCTCCTGGGAGTGAAGAGCAGATGGAGCTGCCTGGGGAAGGGCCAGAGGCTGCTGCTCTCACTGCTGTGGGGGAGATCTTCTGCTCCAGGCAAGAGAAGAGTCAAACTTCCCTCAGAGCAGGAGCAGCTCCAGTGACTCGAGCCTGAGAAGCCTCTCTGTGACATTCCCTGTGTCCCTGCAACGCTGCTGCTCTTTTTTCCTCCTGGAAGCATTGCTTCATCCTTCAAGAAAATTTCTTTTTTGCTTGAATTGAGTATTTTGGTATTTCCCCCCCCCCAAGCCCATTTCTGTGTGTTTTCACTGCAGGTAGTGGGGGCCAAGCCCTTGGCTGATGACTCCAGGTGAGTTAAGACACGTGTGGGTGTCCCCACCACTGTCCCCACCACGTGGGCTCGTGTGGCTGCGGAGGAGCCAGCGAGCATCCCTGCAGCTGGGAGAACCAGGGAACCGCCTCATTAAAACAATTTGGGAGATGCTCATCCGCACAGAAATCTGAATTTATTCTGCTCGTGCTGTCTCTCCTTCACCTCCTCTTTCCTTCAGCAGAGGAGTTCGCTGGTAGGGAACAGAAAACACAGGGATGTCCAGGGGCTCTTGGCTGGGGGTGGAGCGGGTGCAAATCCAAGGATGCGGTGCCTCCCCTGCATCCACCCGCCCGCGGGGCTGCGGGGCTGGGGGTTCCCGGCACCACAGATGCTCAATTATCACAACAACACCGCGTCCTCTGCGGCCACCGACTCCTCCTGACGATGATTTTTCCTGTCGTCCCAGGTATCGCCTCCTTTCCCCGGGCTTTTCCTCAGCCCAGCAACGGCCTGTCTGAATAATTCACCTAACAACTCAGGATCGCAAATAAATAGGGGATAATTGCTAACAGCTCGCAGGCAATCCGCTGCCAGAGCACGGCAAAACTCCCGGTGAATTATTTATCCACTATGAATTATTTGCCCGGCCCTGCTACGGAAGAAAAGCTCCTTCCCAACCTTTGCCTGACGAATGGCCAGGCTGGGGGCTGAGTCAGCCCTTTCCCAGCTCCCTGCCCGCTCCTGCTGCCCGCAGCCTCTGCTGGATGCCTGGGGAATTCCTAAAGCTTTGGGTGTCCTTCAGGCTGGCTGTGAGGGTCTATCTCCCAAACCATCCTGTGGCTGCAGAATTCCATCCCCCCGTGGCAGTCACACTCTGCCTCCCTCTGTGAGATGAAATATCTTTGGTTTGGGGAGATGGAAAGGGCTCCTCGCTGTTCTTCCAACCTAGGAGTTCTGGAAAGAGCTGCTGATGCAGGGATGGAGGCAGGGATGGAGGCAGGGCAGGGATGCAGGCTGGAGATTTCCTGTGGCATGCTTGCTAGCTTTAAGGTCACATCGCTGTGAAGTGAGCCATGGTGATGTCCTTCATCCTGCTCCATCCATGAAGATGTTCCTCATCCCGCATTGCAGCGAGCACCTCCGGGCTGAGCCAGGTGCTGGGAGCTCTCTCTGCCCATGGGTGAGGGGGTGGTGGCCTCTGTGGGCTTGTGGGATCCCACTGCCCACTCCTCCCCCCCGGGAACACAGAGAAATGACCCTCAGAGGTGAGGAGCTGCCGGCCTGGCCTCATCAATCTCCATTTGCATCCAAAGAAGAAGGGGAAAAAAAAAAAAAGAGATTTAGGAGCAAGATCAATATTGAAAGAGCCTGTCATTTTTTCCTTTCCCCTGTGCTCCTCTGGGGGTGGGAAACTCAAAGCAGGTACTGGGAGTAAATCCTCCTGCCTACCTGGATGTAAATCAGGAGGGAGATGATGGATTTATGGGAGTCCAGCCTGATTTACACTCCCGTGCCTGGTCCCTGCAGGTCGGCGCGTGGCCCTGGGGAGCTGAAGTGCTGGAAGGGGATGGAGCCACCACCACCTCCTGCTGCAGCCCAGGTGGCACTGGGGACAGTGTGGGGGTGACTTTTCTGTGCTTTTTAGACCCAGTGCAGGGAGTTTGGGACGTTTTGCTTTGCCTCTTTCTGCTGGATTTCAGCAAAGCTCCTCTGCTCCAAAGCGAAGCGAGGTCCTGCTGGGGGCTGGCTTTGTGGCTTGGTGGGGAGAAAGTCTTTGGAGCTGCTCCCAGTGATGCTCTTCCCCTCCTTCCCTCCTCCTCTCACATCCCAAGAGCCAGTGAGACTTGCTGGTGGCATGGAAGAGGATGAGACTCTTCCTTCGGGAAATCCTCCTCTGAGAACTTTGGGAGGCCCGGGGGTGGTGATGGGGGAGTTGTCCCAGCCCTGGGGCTCCCCTGTCCAGCCCTCCCGTGTCCCTGCCCGTGGCAGGGCTGGAGCAGCCTCGGGGGGCTGTTGTTATTCCTCTCATGCAGCAGGAAGGATTTCTGCGAGTGCCATAAACCATCACGTGGGCAGAGCCTGGGTGAGCTCTAATTGCTTCTATTTGCATAACGAGGCGAGGCTCAGCATCCTGCTGATATTTGAAAGAGGAAAATCAAAATCAGCTCTAGATAAACAACTCCCCCCCACCTCCCTCCCCAATCCCTTCCCCCCACTCCTGATTTGTGCATTTTCTCCCTTAATGCAGGTTTTTCAGGTCTTTGGTCCCCCCGGGAGCAGCGGGACCACTCCCTGGGACCCCTCCCCCTGGTGCTGGGGGTGCTGCCCCTCTCCCCCGGCCGAGGCAAAGGAGGCTTTCCCTGGAGCTGGCTGCGAGGGATGTGGTGTGGCGGTCTCTGAATGGGAGCTGCAGAGAGGATCAGGCTGGGATTGGGATTGGAAAAACGGAGCCCCGTCTGGAGGCTCCGGGCTCAGCGTGGCAGCGGGTCCCGCTCGGGGCTGTGCGGTGCCGGAGGGGCTGGGGGGGCCCGGGTGGGAGCGCAGCTGATGTCACCGCAGCCCGGTGTCACCGCAGCCCGGCCCTGCCAGCTCCTGGGGACCTGCGATGGGATGGGATGGGATGGGACCTTTCCTCACCTGTGATCCCCCAGGGTGGAAGGAAGGGCTCTGTTTGCACCCCGGGTGTTGCTGGCTGGGGGGATGCTCCTGCTCTAGGGCCATGGACAAACTGGAAGAAGGTCCAGAAGGACCTGGGAAAGGCAGGTGACATCCCCTGGCTGTGCTGTGACACCAGCCATGTCCCCAGCTCTGCTGTCCCTCTGTAAGCTGTTTTCCCTACACACCCACAGCCCAGGGGACCAGAAACATCCCTGCTTCTCCTGTCCCCTCAGGTCCCCAGGGTCCTTCAGCCAAACCTGGGTGTCCCCGTGGCCCTGGGAAGATCTTGGGCATTGCCAACACTTGCTTGGCCCCCACGGCTTTGGGACCTGGAGGGGCAGTTCTCCTGGCTGGAGTTCCAGGGGGGGTTCATGCTTCTCCCTGGCAGGGGGATGGTGCCTTGCCCGCTCGAGGCCAGGTAACAGACACCAAGCACAAATATGTTGTGTCCCTTCCTTGGGGGATGAGGAAAATGGGCTCCTTCCTCCTCCTCTTCCTCCCCAGCACGAGGGCTGGTGTCCTCTGAACCCTTTGCTGCCCTTTGGGGGAGAAGTGCTGACTCCAGATGTTTCCCTAAATGAGAACCTTCTGCAAACAGCGCCGGATTAGATTAGGTTCTGGAGAGAAATTCTTCCCTGTGAGGGTGGGGAGGCCCTGGCACAGGGTGCCCAGAGAAGCTGTGGCTGCCCCTGGATCCCTGGCAGTGTCCAGGGCCAGGTTGGACGGGGCTTGGAGCAACCTGGGATAGTGCCCCTGATGCCCCTGCCCAAGGCAGGGGGGGAAGGAGATGATCTTTGGTGTCCTTTCCTTCTGGGATTCTATGATTTTCGGGTTTTTGGCCCATCCATGTTCAGGGACCTTCAGCCTGCAGTGGTGCTGGAGGGATGGGGCAGACCTGGCTGCCAGCACTCGCTGCTCCCTCTGCTCTCCTACCTGTGCCAGCCGTGTGCCTGGGGCTGCTGCCTGCACCCCTGTGCTGGACCAGGAACATTCCCCTTTCCCTTGGCCCTCGTGGTGTGGGAAAACCCTTGGTCGTGCCAGAGTGCCCAGCAGGCGTGGGGCAGCAATATTTCCCCCAGCCCCTCCTCATCCTCCAGATCCCACAGAAGCTGCCTGGGGCAGGATGGAGAAAAGGAGAAGGACCCTCAAAGGTGCAAAGAAATCTCTGCTGCAGCTCTTAAAGGTAGGGGAAGAGAAGGAACCAGATGAGCAGGAGATACCTGGTGCTTGCAGCACACGGGGGCTGTGTGTGCACACACCAATTTTCCATCGGGCTGATGAAAGGACCAGGAGCTCTTGAAGCTGAAGCCAAGGTGAGCAACCTGTGGCTGTCCTGGGGGTGCTGGGGGGAAGAACAGTTTACTCAGGAGCAGCAGGGATGCTCTGCCAGGAGCTGGGACGTTCAGCTCTGCAGTCAGAGCTTGCCAGGAGGGGTTGGGTTTCAGCATCCCAGCCCATGCTGTGAGGAGGGATGCTGGCCAGGCCCCTCCACCCTCATCCCCACACTGGTGGTCCAGGGGGATGCAGGATGGAGGGGGTTTCCCTCCTTGCTGGGTGTCCGTGGCTGAGCTGGGGGTACTGGGGCTGGTCCTGGCCGTGGTGGGGCTCCCCAGGGCTTCAGCGGAGCAAACAGAGCCCAGACTCCAGCTGGGAGGCTTTGGCTTTGTGCTGGCCTGGGCAAGGGTTCCCTATCCCAGCCAAAGGCTCTCTGTCCCAGCAGGGAGAGGATTTTTCCTCCTCCCATGCAGAAAAGCATCTCCCACTGCCATCACACAGCTCCTTCTGCCCTGCCTGGGGTCTCACTTACACCTCCACATTTCAAAGGGCTTTCTGGGCTCTCTTTTCCCCCACTCCATGTTCCATTTGGGATTTGTATTTCATTCTTATTTATCCCTCTGTAGGTTTGTCCCTGTCATTGCTGCTGTTCCCGGCTTTCCAGCAGGTTTGCTCTGCAGAGAGCTGCAGGTTGGCTATGAAATATGACAAAGCGTTCATTTAAATGCACACCATGATGTCGGTGAGTCCATTAGGGGAATTAATTTGAATGGTTGGCGTTTAATAAACCGCCTCATCCCCCCTCTCCACACACAGCTCCCCCCTCACCACAGCTGGCAGCTTGGAAGGGTTAAAAAAACCCCCCACATGTGGATATTGGAGGGAGAGGGGAGCAGGTATCAGGGTCTGGAGTGGGAGGGGGGATGGAATAATAAAAGAGATCTGGTGCTCTAAGAGGAATTGCAGTTTGTTTTGTTCACAGTAAAAAAAAAAAAAGCACATGTGGAAGGGGTTTGGACTCACAGGGTGTTTGGTGCATGGAGAAGATGGGGAGGGGGAAGAGGGAGGACACACTCTGGCCAGAGGGTCCCAGCCTGGCTCCGAGCACGCCGGGCTGGGGGGAGGAGAGGGGGCTCCAAGGACGTTGCTCCCCATATGGTGTGTATTACAAGCTCCTTTCTAGTTGTAAAGATTAATTTAAAGCCTTTCTCACCTCCCCCCCATCCCTCTTCCATTGACAAATGAACATCTGGGCTGAATGCTGCCCAGATCCTAATCAAAGCATTTTTCCATGGCCGTTGTCTGCCTTTATGGCTATCTGCTCCTCGGATGCTCTGCAGTTCCAATGCACTTGGCAATTCAGCCTGTAAATACCCCTCTCCAGGATTTATGATTCGGGATAATGTGATTTTTCTCTTTGCCTCTGGATTCGTTTGTTTGGTTTAGTTTAACGACATTTCCTTGTCTCTGCATAAGTGAGGGCACGAAGGGAATTTTCTTCCCTCCCCTCTTTGCAGGGAGTTATTAGCAATGAGTAAAAATGGCTTTTTTGGGGGGCTGATGGGCACACTAGGGGGGGCCAAATCCAGCCCTGAATCTGTGATGAGCACCTCTGGTCATCCCAAACCATCTATTTTTTGCAAAAAAAAAAAGGTTGTTTTTGAGGTTTTTTGAGAAAGCAGCTTTTCACCAAAGCAAAGCTGAGCCCTTTTCACAATATTCAAGGGCTTCTTCATCAGGGAGAGGCAGCACAAGACACAGCCCAATATGGAAAAGCTGTTTGTTCCCCAAAATGGGGCTTGAGAAGCCACATGAGATGCTTGAAAACCTGGGAGTGCTGTGGTTTGGATCCTATTCCCACCAGACTTAATTTTTCCCCTGAAACCTCCAGTTTTGGAGTTAAAGGATTAATTTATAAAACCTAGCTGGGATATTGAATAATGTTTGTCGTGTCCCAGGTGCTGTAGGAAAGGATGGTGTTTGAGCCAGGGAAAAAAGGCAGGAAAATCCCTTTAGGGCAAATATAGGGACTTGGAGGGGTCGTGGCAGGGGGTCCCTGTGTTGGTTCCTGTCCCTGGATGAGGAGAGAGCTGGGAAACACAGAGCTGATGGGTTTGGGGTATATTTTGAGTATATTTATTCCTGCAGAAATCCTGCCTGCCAGACCTGGGCTTCCCCTTCCCTCTGACTGGAAAGAGAGGCCAGTTGCTTTTCCCAATGGATGCTTTAAGTGTGAGTTCAGCCCATTTAAACCACCATGGAGAGGCTGTGTTTACACAGAAAGTGCAGGGGGTAATGGCATCAGTAATTAGAAACGTTCTCCTAAATGAGATAAAAAAATCACTGGGGTGGAAAGCGCTTGGCTGCTCCTCCTTGGCCCTCCAGGACAAGGTGCAACCTGGATTTTGGTGATGCAGGGTCGGGTACCATCCACCACCAGGACCCTCCCCACCCCAGGATGTCACTGGGGAAGCTGAGGAACATCACAGGCACTGGGCTTGTTTTTCCTGAGAAACTCTGAGTTTCCCACAAATACAATGAGCCAGGATGCAGCAGGCAGAACCCCGAAACTGGATCTGGGAATGTGAAGAGCCAGATCTGGACTCCTGAATGGTGTGGGGCTGAAGTGACCCCAGCACCGACCCTGGATGAGGACAGCCACGCATGCAGACCTCCAGAGGTAGGGAAGCACCTTCCTGAGCATCCAGAGGAGGCTTGGGGGTGAATTTTAATTTCTTTGCGTTTTTACTGTTGATTTTTAGAGTACTCAGCACCTCTTGCCTCTTTTTCACCCCTTTCACTCCTTGAGTGAAACGGGGTGAGGTGGGATGGAGGGTTGGGTGCTGAGGGGCATTGAGGCCAAGGAGGTTTTTTTGGGAAGGGGGAGGAGAAGGTGTGGAAGGTGCTGGGGATCTTTCCTCGATGTCCCCAGGGAGGAGGGGGCGATCCCCGGCAGCCGCGTCTCCGACCTCAGCCCCGCTGCCGAGCGCGGATTTGCAGCTGAGCTCCGCTCTGAAAGTCGCTCCCAGCCTTTTCTCATTTCTTTCTGGATTTAAGGCAGCTCCCAAATTCCTGCGCAGCCAAATCCTGCCTGGGACTGCCAGGAAACCGGGCCAGCAACAAGTACGTGCCGTTTCTGTACTCTCAACACAGCCAGGGCTGCTGTTATCCCGCGGGTGGTGATGACGGGACGGCGCTCCGGCCCTCCCGAGGATGTGATCCCGTCCCTTCCCGGGCTGCCGCCGCCACCCTGCCCTGGCTGCTGCCCCGGGCGTCACCCCCCCTTCATCGCTGCCCTTTTATACACCGAAACACCCCACCCCAGATTCCCCAAACTTCACCCTCCGCCCTCCCTGTAACCTCCCACCCAGCCCGTGGAAGGAAACGCGCAGGCTTCGTGCACTCCCAATGGGATTTACGATCCCAAGGATTTCCTGCGCTGCCTGTCATCGCTCTCGGCCCTTCCCGACACCGCTAAAACAAATTCGTTTGTTTCGGGGCGCTCCCTTCCACATTTCTGTGTTTATATTTATTTCTGCCGCTGCCTCCCTTAGTGCCGGAGGGTTTTAGGGGACAACGGAGGTGCAGGGGACAGCGGCGGAGCAATGGAGCAGCCCCGAGGCCACGGTGAAGGGCATGGGGAATGTCAGTGCCGGGGGAAAGAGGGGTGGGAAAACCCTGCACCATTGGCATGAGAGTTTAAACCTCACAGGATGCATCCCCGCATCCCAAGGCCCCCAGCACTCGGGGATTCCATGGAACCCACCCCAGCGTGACCCCAAAGCGGCCCTGGGAGAGCTGAGGCTGCAGCGAAGGCGCTGCACTCGCAGCATCCTCCCGGCCCTGGCGGGGATGCGGAGCCGGCTCCGGCCAAGCCCACCCATGGGACGCCTGATCTGGTCTTTCCACCGGTGACTCATGGAAAAACGACTTGTTTTGCAGCGGCGCTCGGCATGTCGGGTGATCCTGCCTCCGTGCCTCGCTCGTCTGTCTTTTTTTTTAAAGGATCATTGGTATGAAAACATCGGGGACCCGACCTTCCTGCGGAGCTCGCTCACCTGAAGGCATTTCCCCCCCTGAACGTGTGCAGGGATGGCTGTGCGAGCCGTGCTCTCTTGGCTGCCTGGGAGGCAGCCTGGTCACGCTCCCGGGGTTGGATTTTTTGGGGATTAGTGTTTTTGAGCAGCTCTTATACAACGGCGTTGGAAGCTTGGAGGGTTTCCACCATCTCCTTGTGCGTTGGTTTCCACGCTCCTGCCAGCACCGCTGGCTGCACAAACCCCTCCCCAAGCCTCTCCGCAAGGTTTGTGGCACAGCCTGGGGTGATGGGGATGGGGACTCATCCAGGCTTGTCCTGGGTGTCCCCACTGTCCCCAAGGCCAGGCAGGGCACAGAGAAGTTGGACCTTGCTGTGTGGCTTGGCTTCTTGACGCCTCATAGGGAACAAGCAGGATGCCCAGGTAGATTTGGGTTAAAATGCTCAGAATGGGAATGATGCTGATTGCCATCGAGTTCCCAGCACAACATTGCTTCTCAAATCCTCACCTTTCACTGCTTTTTCTCCAAGTCCTTCACAGGACAGAGATGGAGCACAGCCCTTTCCCAGTGGGACCGGCCCATCGCAGACACAGTTGCAGCAGAAGTCTGGGCCAGCTCTGTATTTAACAGAATTGGCTGCTTTAAAAGGTTTTTTCTAGGAAATGGGCATTGAGAAAGATGTTCTGTGGTGCTCAGGGCTGTGTATCACACCTTCACCCTTTCCTCGCAGAGCACTGACCGTGCCACTGCTCTCTGGAAAGCATATCAGCAATTTTTTTTTTTTTCGGGGGGGTGGGGGGGATGGTTTAGTTTGGAATCTGACATGGAAAATAATTTCAAACCCCCAAATTAGAAACAGAATAATAACACAGCGCCTTGTTTTGGAGGAGGTGGTGTGTGTCATCCCACAGCAATGAGAAACTTGTGCTGGAGAGGAGTAAAGGGCTGTGATTTATTTATTTAACACTCCCCGAAGGACTGACATGGCTCTGGGATGCTGCTCCCGCTCCCTCGTACCCATGGATGGGGAGGGGACAGTTGCTGTGGGCAGGCGGTGTCCTTATATCATGGAAGGGGGGGCTGTATCACCCAATTTTGTTGTTCTTACGCTTGGTTTTGTGGAGAAAAGGGGATTGTGTTGTGTAGTTTTCTGCCTTGCCCTTCCCTAAGGAGCTGGGACGGAGAGCTGATGTTCAGGGATGGGACAGGAGCCAGTGTTTTGCCATGCTGGGCTGGAGGGAGTCATGAGCAGACAATGCTTTCTCCTTGGGATTTGCTATTTTGAATGCTGCGGATTAGAGGGAATTCACAGTGAGTTGCTCTCTCTATGGTCTCTCTCCCCCAGAAAACATCAGGCCCTATGAAAACTGAGTCGGACTCTTAGAAAAAGAAGTCATGTTGAGGCAGTAGCTAGTCCTGCCAGAGATGGGCTCACTGGCCACCACAGCATTGCCAGAAAACCCATAGAAATAACATACTTTTAAAAATTGTGAGGGGTTTTCCCATGTGTGGGAGCAGTGGCTGCACAGCCAATTTAAAGTCTGAATTCCTGTGCAGAGGAGCCTTCATCCCACTCTCTTTCTCTCCCTGTTGGTTATAACACACTCTACACCCAAAATCTGTGCCCAAGCTGGGGTGCCCCATGTGCCTTTGGGATGTCCTCAGGACAGGTCCTGGGTGGAGAGGTCTGCATGGAGCCAGTCCCTGGGATTTAATAAGACACTTATTGTATGTTAAATATCAAGGGCTGATAGGAAACATGTGTCCCGAGGATTAACAGCCGTGTAAAAGATAAAGCCATGAGTTAAACTTCCAAAGAGTGTGTTTCAAACAACCCTTCATGGCTGCAATCTGCACTATCGGGGTAACCAGGAGTGGGGTGGGGAAGGTGAAATGTGTATTGCAGCTCGTGGTGCCCCAAAATCCTTGGGGTGGGCTTGGTTTTCTCCCAGCAAGGTGATACCCAGGGATGCTGGATCACGCAGGGGTGATGTCAGCTCCTTCTTCCCCCATTTCTTCCTCCCTTTCCACCTCTCCCCCTTCTTCTAATGTTTTTCTTTTTTCTTTTTCTTTTTTTTTTTTTTCCCAGGCCCCAATTTCTCCCCTGTCGAGGCAAACGCTTTGGCTAATTAGCAAAACGTGTCAAAGAAAATGATTAATGTCCCGGGAGGAGGCTGAGCTGCCTTTGTGCCGGCATTGCCTGACTTCTGCTCTTAAAGGTTTTATTAAAAGATAAGGGAGCTGGTGAGGGGTGAGCAAAGCGTGTGCTTCCCTGGGTGTTAAAGGGTGGGAGAGGAGGGGGACGCGGGGCAGATCGGGGTCACCCTCGCAGGGAGAGCCAGGGGCTCGTGTTTCACTGCCTCTGTGTGCCACCGTCACCGCCGTGTCTGGCCTTGGCAGGGGAAAACACTTCAAAAAACATGGCTGAATGCCTCCTTTCTTCTTCCAGGGGCAGGTAACTCAATCTCCTCAGCTGGGCTATGAATGTTGCTGTGTTACGGGGCTCTGCCTGGTTGCACGCTTGGGGAGTGGTGCTTTAGGGGGTCTTTGGGAGGGGATGCTCAGGATGGGCATCCCAGGGTGGAGCTGGGGTGCTGGGGATCGGGCACAGCCAGGCTTCTGCCCAGGACAGCGGTGGCAGCAGGGACAGAGGTGCTGGGGCACAGGTTTGGTGGTCCGTGTGGTCAGAGAGGTGCCCATGGTCGGGCTCGATAAACTGTTTGCTGTGGGCTGAAACCTCCCATCCCAGCTCCCTGCTGGGGATCCCAGGGCCAGGTGGGCAGCAGAGGCACAGGAGGGAACCTGAGGCACGGTCCCACTGGGCTCCTGCCAGGACCACCACACACAGCATCCAACAGTCCTCATCTCTCATGCCTTTGGACATGTTTTTAGCAACCCCCAAAATACAATCCTTGTAACCCAAGCCCCTGCGACCACCCCCCCCCCAAACTAGCAGCCCTTGCAGGGGGGTCTTGCAAAAACTTCCCAGCAGCTCCACTGTGGGACCACACGAACCAGAGCTGGCAGTGCCACAGCATCCCTGTGCCATGCCAAAATCCCAGCTGGGACATCAGCCCTGGGAGGGTGAGAGCGGTGGGAGATGCATCAGCAGCACTCTGCTTATTTAATCAGAGCAGGAGCGACGCCCAAACCTGGCAGACGCCGATGGCTGCAGCCACAGAGGCCTCAGCCCCTCGATGCACATCCGAGGGGTTTGGGGAGGGGGCACAGCTGGCTGGAGCCTCGGGGAGGGGCGGGGGG
>WEKY01022940.1:24288-39310 GCA_013390045.1 Picathartes gymnocephalus | reverse complement strand
CTTCCAACCTAGTCTTTCTGTGTAATGGGTAGGAAGTAGATAAATCAAGCTAAAGTCAGATACAGAGTCAGGGCAATAATCTCTAGAACTACTTCAGTAAGGTCTGTTCTGTCACAATGACATTTCTGTCACCATGTATTACTCTTACTCAAGCTAGGAAGAATGATTCTTCTTTGGGTGCACCTATCTACACCACCAATGTAAATTTCTTGATAGTGTTGTCACTTCTGCCAGGTGCATACTGAGATTAAAACTTAACTGTTATATTAAATAGTGTAGAAAATATTTTTAAAATAATTTATTCTGAGTAGAAGTTGATGGAGTCACAGCAGTCTCTGGGTGAATTTAATATACTATCTCCCTTGCTATCCTAAAAAAAAAAGTTTCTGGGTTAAGCAATTTACAGTTCGCTAGGCAGAAATGGAAAGGAAAGCAGAAATGGAAAGGAAAGCACTAGAAAAGTCCATGTTTGTATTTCCTTTAGAAATATCAGTGTTAACTTGAAACTCAAGTCCCTTCTGGAAGCTTTTATATCAAAGTTTTCTTGTTTCCAGGTTTTTTCATAGTATAATGTGACGATAAGAAAATTTCACTTTCCAACATCGGTTGATGCTGTGGCTTATTCATGTCTGAAATGCATTCTAGAAGGGAGCTTTCATGTTATACTCAAGGAGTATACATCCTTAGAAATGATGAGGACCCAAAGGTTATGTCATGACTACATTAAACCATTCTAGAAATAAGTCACATCTTCAGCAGTGCTATTGAAGACACAAGAAAGTGAGTCAGGGAAAAAATACTCCTTCCCATTTTCAGTTTTCAGACATGTTTTTTAGGAACTTATAGCAGCAGATATATTGAAAAATTAACACTTACATAACGACTTATACCAAGGACAATGTTTTGTTGACTTGTACAAGCATATAAATATTTTTAACTGAACCATGGATAACTACTCCTTTGGGTGTTTATATATTACCACTTTTGAGCCCCACATCTTTACATTGTGAAAACCAGAAGATAATTTTAAGGATTATCACTAGTTTTGATCACTGAGTTACTGTGAAATTAGTGTACTGATAGACCCACTATTGGCCTTTATTGTCTATTTTGAAGAGCTGGACCTCTTAATGTTACTAAAAGTAAGGTAATTATACTGAAGCATATGAAGGATTTGATGCTTTCAGCCCTCTCCTACCTTCTGTGTCTCTATATCCACCCCTGGGACTGAATTTGACCCTATAAATAAGGCAAACAGTGCTCTACAATCTCCCTGCAGGGAATCGGGGCATGCTTCCATGGGTGCTGGGGGCTGTCCATGAGCCCAGAGGACACTGCAGAGAACTTGGGGTAATCCGGCCTCACTCCAGGGCTGCCCTGGATGAGCACCGTCAGTGCATCCCTGGAGTGCAGAGGGATCTATCTCAATGTAAGTCCTGCTGCTAGGTTCGTCTCCAGGCTGGATCTGACCCTGGCTTTGCTCTGGACCTGCCTATAACCCCAGTGCTGGTCAGTCCAGGGCTGTGCAGGTGACTACTGGGAACACATGCCCAGCCCTGCTGCTGTTGGACATGGAGGCCTGGAGCTGTGTCTGCCATGCCCATGGACTGCTCCTTCCATAGCTCCTATGGGACTCACCAGAATTCCCCCATGCTCCCACTGCCACTGTGATCTCACTTGGTCTGCACAGGGTGGTCCAGAGATCTGGTCTTCCCCTTATCCCTGCCATGTACAAATTTGTTCATCCTCCTCATCCAATTCAGAGCAAGCCAGTGAATGGGGAAGAAAGGCAAGTGCAAAAACTAATTTACTTAAGTCTATATACAGAGGTGTAGACATGACTTCCCATTACGCAACTAACTGCTGTATGGGAAGACCTCTTACACCCTGAGAAACCCTTGTTACAAATCCCAGCACATGTACCATGTGCCAGAGCTACACTGAGCTGCAGAAAGAACCTCTCACTGTTCTGCCTTCTGCCCTATTTGCTGCAAAATAATGAGGCAGCAGGATCAGAGAGGATTACCAGGCAACCTGAAGAGACCTGGTCTCCAGCTGAGACAATCTTGATAACTGGCAGTTTAAACAGGAGTTCCAGTGTGCAGATGACAGCAAAGAGTGTGACAGTAGGAAGAGAGACAGCTGGAAGGTAAGGATGTAGGAGCAGGATTGGCAGCACCTTTGGGGGCTGTTCAGACCCATCTGTACCCGAGATTCCCACTACAACCATCTCGGGAACTGGCTGAGGGACCAGAACTTCCTCAGGAGTGCAAATGAGGAGAATAGGTACCTCCTTCTGCTTGTGGGTACCCACATGACCAGCATCGAGACCACATTCTTGATACCCACAGGCCATGTCTTCTCCTGCAGTTAGGAAAGACATGCAGGCCATCTTTTTCTGCCTGATACTGCCAACAGAAGGCTCAGAGAGATAGGTGAGGGCTGACTTACTGCAGCTGAATGTTGGCTTCAGAGTTTTAAATCAAAGTTGTAGCGGATGCCCCTGACCTGTACCCACCCCAGAAAACCAAGCAGAGGTCTCTAGAAGCAGTCCTGATGATGCTCCCACCTGTAAGCAGTGAGGGTAGAAGATGTTTTAGTCTCTAAATCATAATCTAAAGGAGATCAGATGCAGCTGTGATGCTTCTTTTTTCAGTTCCCTGCTGTGAAATTACATTAAAAGAAACAAACAATACACTTTCTATTACAACTTTTTTTTATGCAGGCAGGTGTTGTAATTGCTACAGGGATGTTATTTACCTGTCAGGCTAAAGACAAGGTTGATAATAGGAAGTCCAGAAGATATTACTTCTACTTTTAGGGGCTTCAAACTTCAGTGTGACAATTAGCACTATTAGGATTTACAGGCTGAAAATTAAAATTGTAATTTTTCTTGTTTTAAGAGACTTTTTTAAAAAAGGCATCTAATTGCTACATAATAAAATGAAAGTACTGGCAATCTCACTGGTTATTTGTATTTAGAACCAGAATAGAAAGCATACTAAAAAGGAATACTGGGAGAAACTGTCCTGTCCTTTCATAGTTTCTTCAGATATTGTCAGTCTAAAAAAAGCCTATTTTCCCCCAGTTAGATAATTAAAGCAATTCAGATATTTGCATTCAGAAAAGCAGTCACTTTCAATTTTTTTCCACAAAGCCATTTTCTGAAAAGAGCCATTTCCAAATCATGCTGTTCTTCTAAGTGCTCTAAAGCATAAAGTGTAATTAGAATTATTGCCTTAGAATTTAGTGGGAAATGTTTAAAAAAAATTTAGCCCTCCTTAAAACATGACTCATTGGCTGGCTGGGGGCTTGGAGAGCCACAGCACAGTCCTCTATCCCTTTGTTAGAATGGATGCTGGTACAAGAGCCTGCCCTTACAAAAACAAACAAAAAAATACACATTTTGCTGGTGGTATTCCCATCTGACTGCAGAGAGATGCTGAGAATATGTTCCTGTCTCTGCTTCTAGGATCCCATTCCCATTACAAAAAGGACCACCAGGAGAACAGTCTGGCTCTCCTCATGTTCTTTGCCACAGGAGGGACTTCTGGGAGACTCAAAGAAGGCCTTTCTGTTTTGTCTGTTGTGGGGAGGATGAGCAGGCAATGTCCTTTCAGCCCAGCACTGAAGGGAGATACCTACAGATCTGCTCCGTGGCTCATGGAGCAGTTGCCATTTGCTTGATATGTAACAGAGAAAAGAGATGCACCATTCTAAGTGAAAGACACTTCTTTAGACAATTTGCTAGCCTTTGAATGTATGTGAACTTCTGATTTCTCATTTCCAAAGGATTTTAATTTTTATGTTATTAGGCAACCTCGAGAACCATAAAAGCCTTCTTGTTACATACGTAGTGACTGTAGCCACTGCTTCATCTGTTAAAGTTCTAAAACTTCTAAACGAAAATTGTATAAAAGAGGTTTTTCTTCTGGCCTTATTTTTTTCCCCTTTTATTAATTTCAGACTGTGGGAAAATGTGTTTTGGCACATTTGTCTTGGAAACACCTGTATTACATGACCTAAAACCCAAAAAGGTAACAGCCAATTGCACCAGACACATAAATGAGGGAATTCAAGCCCAAACAGCTTAAGACACACAGAATTGTAATTAGCAGAAATCAAATTTTATAACAAAAAAGTGTTAGGCAATCTTAACTGTATGCTAAATATCCAATTTGTTGCTTACTTATGAGCATGAAAATTTTAAAACACAGCCTGCCCCCACTTCCAATAAAGGGTTAGTGTATAAATTCAATGTGCAATGTGGGAGTCACAACTTCAACAAGAACTCTAATTTTCACGTGTGCCATTCAGCGCAGTCTCTAGAGAATCCCTCACACTCAGCTCTTATCAGAGTCAAAGCAGCCTCTGCCAGCCAGTGTAAACTCACGTGGAGTATTTCTGGGTTACATATCAGAGGATGAGCTGTCTAAAACCAGCCTCCTCTCACCTGCATCCTAGATTCATGGTAATGTGACAATTTAAAATACTGAAGAAGGGAAAACCATGTTCCATGTGTTTCAATCAGGAATGCCCAGATAAAGACTCCATTTTTCTTTGAGGCATTTCCTAACCTTGGTGCAACTTTCAGTTCAGGTTCAGTTCACTGGAGAGCTGTGATATATCATCCAAGCAGAAGAACCACTGAAGCATCATACAGAAGTAAAACAAAACGGTGAGCTATAGAGGAGTTACAAGCAAAGTTTATAACAACCCCTTAACATTTTGGAGGTTTAGGCAAGGTGTGGATGTGCCTTTCCAAGAATTGGGCCTATTTTATTTATAGGAGAAATAATGTTTGCTCAGAGAATGCATAAAGGTGGCTTACACTTAAGTCATGAAAGAGAATATTTTGTAATGACATCTTAATTTTCTCAAAAGAGGGACATTGTTTAACATTTTCATGAGGTGGAACACTCACTAACTAACTGGTTAAATTTTATATCAAAGAGAGACAATCCTTATGTTGGTCTTTAGCTCTGACAAAATGCTTCTTGCACCATTAAAGTTAAGTTCTGCTGAATGCTTATTTATTTAAAACAATCTGTGAGCATTTTCTGTAGCTGGCTGAGTGAGGTTTTAATAGTGTTTTACCAGATAGTATAAATAGGGGCTGCAGGATATATAGAAGGGGAGCATGCTGTGGAAACATAATGGAGTCTAGATGTGCATTCAGTATCTCCATTCTATTCAGCTGTTAGCTTTATTATCTGTCTATCAGAGCCTGTATTTTGGTGCTATTTCTCATCCAAAACATTATCCATTTTTTAAAGTGTTCTGCTGTTCAGTGAGTAATTTGGATTGACTCTGCAGCATAAGACAAGTTACCAGCTGCTGCTGGCAACTGATTGTATTCTTATTTATTATGGTCTTAATGCATGCAATATGCACTAATCACAGTATTACTTTAGCTTTTGAGTCGGTATAATAAGCTTAATGCCATTGAGGGTTTTGCCTCTTGTCAGATCAAATTTTACAGGTTATTGTACTAAAAGGCTCAGAGTTTCTGAAGCAGAGAAAATTTTATTGGTGAAATCCTGATTTTATTGCAGTCAGCTAGAGTTTTCCCCAAAGCTTAGATGACAGTCAGCTTTCTAGCAGCTTTCTCATTTTTGAGAAAGAAAAAGAAAGATGTGTCAGCCATTTATTTGCAACCCTCTCCATAACCCTGACATAACATTTAGCTTAAGGCAGAATAGCTGGATAAAGATGATCTGTGGCCCATAACACATGACTTAAGGAGGCATATGACATTGTTGAGACAAAGACAAAACTGATGGAGGATCTAATTACTCCTTATATCACAGTGGGCAGTTACAAATTGGATGGAACACTTCTCGTTAGTGGCAAGTAAAAAACCAAGGAAATGCCCTAGGGGTATCGTGCGAGGGTTTTGTACTTTTCTCTGTTTAATAGCTGACTTTTTCTAGCCCCAGGAGCATGCCAGGCTGATCCCTTGTACAGTCAGGATTGATGACTCAGCTTGTTTATACCATGGCAGCAAGGTTTCCAAAGACAGGTCAGTGCCAGCACTGACCATTTCTATCTCAGTCAGCTCACTGGAAGAGTTTGAGACCCTTTCGCCAATGTGCTACTCCAAACGGAAAGAATGTTGGCAGCCCCAATTCCAGGTCTTTTCTGAGCAGTGACTTTTCTGTGGCTGGTGGCAGGGATGACAGGCAACAGGAGTAAGGCAGTCTATGTTCTGTGCAGTGACCCTTCCTGAGGAGACCACCTGACTGGGGTGACAGCGTGTGCTACTCTGCATTTCTGGTGTGCCTTCTCTGACCAGTCTGTGAAGGACCTGTCTTAGGGGTAGGATGGCCTCGTGCGGCACAGCTGGAATTCACTGATTCAGCACCCTCGTGTTGATGCCACAGAACCTTCTGCTCAACATTGTGAAGGTGAAGCATGCTCCCAGCCTGCCTGTGACTGGTGTAGCCTCCCCAGCATACATCCTGCACAATCCAAGTATTGCTCCTCCCTGTGATTCAGAGGTTTCCCTCTTGGCAGGCACTGTCTGCAGGCATGATGAGCCTTCTGTGTGAGCAGTACCTGCTATCCATGCTACAGAGTCTTGGAAAAATGAGTCGCCTGTGGGAGGGAAATATCCTGGGGGCATGAGATGATGTGAATGTCACATTACCTTTGGGGTATGTACCGGAGAACAGGTCTGCTTTAGAATTAAATATTCAAAGGTGAGAATCAAATTCAGAGTCCAATGGCTCGAGACACCCCAGAAGGCACCACCAAGGCCAAGCAGCCCCAGCATTTCAGCAGAGCACACTCACCAGGCTTGTGAACATCCTTAGAGACCAAACATGCTGCTGCTTCTGCTGCTGCTGCTGCTTGGGGAATTTAGCCTTATAGGTATCATGTGGCATGACAAAAGCCAAAGGTGAGATAGCAAAAAGGTATTACAATTGTTTGTCTTCCTCTTTGAGCACTTAAGCCCATTGTT
This sequence comes from Picathartes gymnocephalus, assembly GCA_013390045.1. Classification (NCBI taxonomy): domain Eukaryota; kingdom Metazoa; phylum Chordata; class Aves; order Passeriformes; family Picathartidae; genus Picathartes; species Picathartes gymnocephalus. The sequence continues at coordinate 32,346 of WEKY01022940.1, read as the reverse complement.
TATATGTACTATTAACATGCTCAAAATTGCTGATGTCTGATTCTTTGTAAACCTGTACCTCTCCAAGTCATCCACATTTCTGCTGGTGGCCGAGCACAAATGCTCTAGGGCTGAAACTGTTATGCAACTAATACGCTGCTTGGTGGCCTTGACCTGCCTGAGGGAGGATTCCCAAAGGCTGTTTCACCTGCATAATCTGCCAGTGCATCTTATGGCTATGACATGTCAGAGATGATGCCGCACGGAGTGGAGCTGGAACGTTACAGTATCCTATCGCTGGATGTCAGGAACTCCTGTGTGAACCGAGTCAGATCCCTTCTGGATCAGGAAGTGGGGCAAGCTCAAAACTGAAAAAAGCGTAAAATAAACCCACAACAACCAGTGACTTTGTAATTAACCCCACTGTTCAAATATTCAAGTAAAATTCTTTCTCTGAACCCCTTGAACATTTCAGTTGTATTGTTCCATTTTCACACTGCTTTATGTGCTTCAGTCCTAAGATAAAATAGCTTGCAATGCATGTTTTATTATGGTACATGTTTTCTTTTCACACTTCATTATATATTTCTGTTTCCATATTCCATTATGCATCTCAGCTACTGTATATCCTTCAGCAATTTGCATGCCATGCTGTATTAGCATTTCGGTTCTTGTTTTTGCTTGTCATTATGAATGATTGTTATCACATATCATTTTATTTCTGATTTCACATCTCATTACTCCTCTTCCAGACCCTCACTGTGGATTTCAGTGTCCATGTTACAGTATATACTGGAGGGCTGGCTGCCCATCAAACACTGATTTTTCACAACTTGTTACAGATTTTTTTTTCTGTATTTCCTCATGGATTTAATCTTTCTTAATTAGTTCTGCATTTTTCCTACTGCATCACAGGATTCACTACTTAATTTTGAACCTTATTTAATTTTTCCTCTTTGATCTTAAAGGTGCATTTCTGGTCTTGCCTATCATTATCCTCTCAGACTTTGTTTTTCTTGACTTACTAAAATTTTTCAACTTATTATGTATTCCGAATGCCAAATCCTGTTATGAGTTTTCCTTTTCACATCATTACCCACTTTTTTTGATTCTGGATCTCCATATGAATGCCTTTTTACATCTCGTTTCCAGTTTCCAGTCTCGATTTTTGATGTGCATGTTCATTTTTATTTCACTGCTTGGTTTTGTTTCAGTGTCTCATTATGTGCTTTTAGATCTAATTAGGAATTTCATGTATCATTGCTTATTAGCCAATTTCCTTTTTGCTGCCCATTACAGACTATGAATTGTATTCTGAGTGTGAGCTTTCAGATTTCCCTGTGCATTTTCCTTTCCTCACATTCTTTAGTTAAGTTTTTACATCTTATGAGAAATTTTATATATTCCTACTAGCATCCTACTATGATTTTTCAAGACTGTAATTTTTTTTGCTCCTGTGTAAACTTTGTTTTGCACCTCAATAGATATATTATTTTAATATCTCATTAGCATTTGAATGATATCTTATTGCAAATTTCATTTTTGTGTCTCATACTTGATTTTCATTGAAAGAATGCATAATGAACTTCCATCTTTGTATTTTTTGAAACTTGAAGATGGGGTGGTGCCTCTTAGTATACATTTTCATATCTACAAATCCTCCCATGTTTTCTTTCCACATTGTGCACTTTTTCTGTGTTTTCCTTTGCAGAGCTATTTCTGCACTTTCCCTAATGCCTGCAATTTCACAGCATGATTTATTTTTAGTGACATTTCATATTTTATAGGTCATGACACATTTCCTATTTTGAATATGTCTAGCCTTCCTTCTTTATTTATTTATTAATTTATATTTTTGCATTTTTTAATGAATGTCCCCTTTCAGAATTAATTTTCTTTTTATGTTTCTCACAAAATGTAATTTTTCTTATAAGTTTTCCTGAATGAATCATCTGATCTGATTTTTTAACTTACATTCTTTGGTGTGTAACATTACCCATTTTAGATTTTTGTGTCTCGTCTTTTAATGTTCATAACTATCCTGCATTTCATTCTGCAGCTTCATTATTCACATAATGTTCCCCATTTGTCTTTAAAATGCCATTACACATTTCTATTTTACAAGTCCCTATTCGTTGCTCATATTACGTTTTTCTATTTATGAGTACTTGTTTGTGTTTTTGAGAAGCTTCATGTGCACCAGATGTGATTTTTGCCCATCTCATAATCCATTCCTCTATTGTCTCATTATGTTTTTTCAGGTTTTCCTTTTCTTATCTATGTTCTTACTGCACACTGGTTATTTTTTACAATAGATTAAGTATCAAATTACACATCTCATTGTATTTTTCCATTCACCTCTCATTGAAACATTTCACTTTTTTGACTCAGTATGTATTTTCACCTCTACCACAGGCTCTTTAAAACATATTAAGCTCTGTAGCCCGATTTATTTTAACTTTCTTATCAAATCGACTCATATTCCCCTGCATGTATTTTTCCATCTCTTATTTCCCAATTGTCATTATGTTGCATCACGTAATTTGTACTTTCAAAGAACGAGTGCCTTCTTTGTGTCACATTACAGCTTTTCATTTCTGTCTCTTTTTTAATCTTTTATTTGTCACCTAACTTTGACTATTCTTTTCCCCAGGAAGTTTTATTTCCTTTTTTATATAACATAACGTGTCTTTTTATCTGAATTTCCTTTTGTTTACACATTTTTATTACATATCAGTGTGCAATATTTTCTGCATTTTTCTCTCTTCTTACATGCTTGGATTTTGTCATACCTTTTCCATTTCACCATGACTTTTCCTCCTCACCTGTGACTTTTAAAAGTTTTACTTTTCACTTTTACATATGCATTCGTTTTTATATCTCGCCTTTCATTCTACATCTTGTTGGTTTTGGTTCTTACTGAATGTGCTCCTTTCTGCAGCACAGTAGGTTTTGTTGGTATAACTCATATAGTCCTCCTTTTTTACTTGAACTTGCCTGCATCTCATCACGTCTCTCTTTCTGGCCCTCATTATGCGAGTATTTTCACACACCACAACAGATCTGGCTTTAACATCTTATAATTAGTTTTCATGCCCTCTCTCTCACAATGATTTTGAGTAGCTGATCACTCTGAGGTAGTTATTTTCCTTTGTGTATACCTACTTAATGCTGAAAACAATGTTTACTTCCTCACATGGTTTACTTGGACCTTCTCTTTTTCTAGTTGCTACTTGTGTATGCAAAATCAAGTAAATTTATACTTCTCTCTTTTCTTTCTACTGACTAGAAGTGCCTTTGCTTCACACAAAAAGCCAAAAGGAAATACAACAGAAAATGGAGATGTCAGCACAGAGCATACATTGCAGACACTATGGGAATACAGAAAGTTGAGGGTGAACATCTGCTTAAAAGTGTACTTAGGAAATTTTGGTCAGGTTTTTTCATTAAAATCATACACATTTTGAAGTGCTGATTGCATTAGCAAGCACTTGCTGCTTTCAGAATCGGATTTACTTAATGAAAAGCAGATCAGGCAGTCTCTCTGCCCTCTCCAGCTTACCTGGGCAGATAGGAAAAAAAGGTAAAGGAAATCTGGTTCTTTAGCTTGCTCCACGGATTCAGTAACACAGATGAGGAGAATGGTGGTGGAGGTTATGCAGCTGCTGGCCCATGATTAACTGAGCTCCATCTGAAGAATCCCAGAAATTATATTTGGAGGACACTTCTGGAGGGCTCCAGTTCCGCATCCTATCAGAGAGGTGGGTGCTGTCCAGCCTCCTGGCCCTGACCGGGCCCACCTGGGGCCTCCCCTCCACTGCCCATGGCCTTGGAACCCCAGTTCAAGCTGAGTTTGCTCCTTGACCTCCTCCTCTTCAGCAGAGGAACAGTTGTGCCAGTCGGGGTTTTACCGAGCTCCAGCTTGATAACTTCCAGCTGTGCATCCTGCACCTCTCCCTGGGCAGGCTGCTCTGTTCTGGTGCTCTCCTCGGGAAGCTCCAAGGTGCCGGATGCAGCTGTTGCTGTGGGTGATGTGGCCTCGCACCATGGTGAGATGTAATTTTTTCCTTGCCCTCCTGTGCTGGCGGTGTGTGCCTGTCTTTGCTGGCAGCCTGCGGTGTGGCTGGGAGTGTGCGTACGTACACACACGAGCTGCTCATGTGTGTATGCGTGTGTCTGCATTTGGCCAAAAGCTGCTCAGCCTTGATATCAGCTGGTCCTGCAGGCACAAAGTGGCAACAAAATTCCACTCCTGGGCTACTGAGTTTGGCAACTTATAGTAGCCATACACCTAGGAGAGTGTGCTCTACCGATTTGCTGAAGATGGACTCTGCCACCATCCAGGCCACAGATGGAGATGTAGGACCACAGGGGAACAGGTACAAATCTCTGCTTCATTCACTGCCATCTTCCAGCTGGAGCTACTGACCATTTTAGTACAGACAATTTTAACAGTCTTACCCATTACATTCAGCTTTCAAACGAGGACGCAGTTGGAGGGAGCACGTCAAGCCAAAGTACATTGCATCCACCTCTCTTCTAAAGTTTTGTGTCCTTTTCCACTTCCTTTATCTTCTGTCTCCAAGAGGCATCTGAGGAAAGAAAACCTCACTCTGATTCTAGACCTACCTCTCTGATCCCTAGGCCTTTCCTATGGTGGAAATTCCAGACATGTTAATATTAAATGTTTATCACACTAATTATTATTTCCATGCCCGACATGAGCTGCTAAAAGCTGTAAGTGGTGATAGACATATATGGTCTCCTGCGTCAACTGTGTGGGGTTAGAAGTTCGGAAAGGAGTTGTTACTCTGTTCTGGCAGCTAGGAACTTGGCAGCATTGTAGCAGAAACCTGTCAGAGGAAAATTAGTTGCCTTGAATCTACAATAATTTGATCCCATCCCAGTGAAACTGTTTGATCAAGGACTGTGGCTTTTTGCAATTTTCTACATTATCAGTGCTTCTAGTTGTCTAAATATTGTTTTAAAGTGCATTTAACTGAAAAATTATATTTACAGGAGAGAAAACAAAAGATGTCATTCCAAATAAACTTGCCTGTTGAAGACAAATGATATTTGAAGTTGAAAAGGGAAATAAGTAGGAAACAACTGAACTATTACTTTAATTTATCAGTAAAATGAAGATTTTATTTTGGTTTCAGTTGTGAGAGAGCTATCTCAGCACAGGATGCATATTCTGGCTTCATTTCATGGGCATGTAGACTAAATAAGTTCACTTATGTGTGCAAAAATTATAAACCAACGTAAATACAATACAACAAAGACTTTTGGCTCAGGATATAAGTGGGACCAAGACCTATGCAATATTCACCTATTTTTTGGGGGTTTTTTGGCATCATTTCTGAAGTTCTTCTTAGAGAGGAGGATAGATCTTTGAACATTCCTATATATCTGCCCTTAATTCCTGCATTTCTGAGTGCTTAAGACTAATGTTACTTCTTTACATACCACTGTTAAAATGAAAACCTAGAATACCCAATTATAGCAATTTAAAGGGATGTGAATAAATGAGATTATGAGGGATATTTTTGTTCTCGTATACTTCCTATATTGATATTATCTTCCCTAATGACAGTTCATTTAGTTTCAGACCGTGCTAGGAAATGTGTGTTTGTCTGGACAGCAGTTTCCTGTGAATCTGGAAGGCACTTGGTTGCTGCTGTGCATAATTTATTTCCTGGCTGGCACTTGTAGCACTGATGTGTAACCTGAATATGGCTGCATTCACATTTGCTCTGAGTGAACATAAGCAAGAAAAATTACAATAACTTTGTTTAACCTCTGACCTCTTTCAAAAGGGCACAAAAGATCAACATCCTTTTTGTCATATGCTCCTTTTGCAGTTTCTTGTAGGCCATTAAAAAAATGAGCTGTGTGAAGAACGTGGAACTTGCAGTTCCATTGTCTTCCACTATATCCAATAAGAGTATTATTTTCCATTTTCACTCACAATCTGTTAGAAAAAGGATGCCTCCACTTGTTATCTGACAGATAGTCATGAGAAAGGCAACCAAGAGATTCTTCGACAGAAGATTCAGATTCTGGATACTGCACAGTCTGGGTTCTGGTGTTGAATACTGGCTTAATATTCACTGATGGCCAAATGTTTAAGCCAGCTGATGACTTTACATATGTACACAAAACAAAAGGGAGTATTTCAAATGCTCAAGGCCAGCTAAGCTGACGTAGCCTGGGATCGGTGCTGGGGATCAGTGCATTGTGCTGGGCAATTACCAGGGTAAATATGTTTGGAAAATATTAGGTCTATATCCAAGACTGGAGATCTGACAATCCGGCTGTATCCCCTGTGGACGTAAAAGACCAACATCAAACAAGCAAAACCAAAACAAAGTATTGCATTTTGTTATAAACATGATGGTCTAAAGATATCATCAGAATGAGGCCTATAGGAAGCAATAACTTATTAAACTCTATGGTACGGTATCATTAGGAGAAAAGTAGACACATTCTGAGGGGACAATCCCTCCCCCAGGACATAGTTATGAATTAAGATTAATTCCTCTGAGGTGAGTTATTTATCAGTAAGTTATCTCTTAGCAGTGAATTATTTAACTTTACAAGGAAAGGTGTCTGGAGTTTTTGGAGCAGACAGGATATTAGTGCAAGGGGGGAAAGAAAGAGAGAGAGAGAAGTTTTGTATGCTGTGGAGCACAAAATGTTTGGAGAGTAAGGAAGTAGGCTATAATGTGCCATAAAAAGAGTCTTTATTGAGTCCATGGCTCCAAGCTGTCTGTCATGTCTTGGAAGGCAGAATTTGCAGCAAACATGCACATGCCAGCTCGGTGCTCTGAGATGGCTGAAAAGCAAATGGAGCCCTAGAAGGGGGGCAAGCTCAGTCCTCCAGCTGCTCCTGGGCAGGAGAAGCAGGATACTAGAATCAGCACCAAGAAGATGTATTTTAGATTTGACCCAACATGGCCATCTTTGTATTGATGATTCTGTCACATCACAGTGTTAGTGCTGTTCTGTTGACAAACTTTTGTTTGGTTGCAACATATTTCTTGCAGTCTAGATCCTTTTGCTGTATTTTGTAGAGTGGAAACATGCTGAATTTAGCAAGTTAGGAAGGCTTCTTAGATGTTAGTAGGAAGGTTTCCTAAATGTTCCACGGAAGGGCTTTCGTGTTCAAAAATCTGTGTCATATTTCCATCTGTGTCACTTGGACTGGAACCACAGGACTGAGGGGCCTTTGGTCCAACACTGATCACATGCATCACGTCACAGGTGTGCATCCATCATGCAGCTATAAAGTGCCCAGCACATGACAATCACATGCCCATCATGTGCCAGGCACCTGCCAATCAGATGCCTGTCAGGTGCCTGGGTGTCCATTTCATCTTAGACTAAAGTTGTCCTTTTGGAAGAGATGGCTGTAGTAGGTTTACTTACGCTGGCCCCCTGTGATGAGATAAGGATTAAGAGAAATGTAAAGCAAGTCTAAACCTTGAAAGATAAAAGGTAGTTTATTAACAGAACTACAGACGAAAGGAAAAAAAAATAAAAAATCAACCCCTAGATGTTTCTCCCCCCCACCTTATTTGTCTTTCCGTACCAACACTTCTTTTTCCATCAACAACCTAAGAAACCAAAACTTAAAGGTCTTTGGTCAGTTTACCATCTTTGAAACAAACTTTCATCAGTTCGGTTGGAAAGAGGAGTCTCTCCTGTTTCACCAGGTTGATCTTCCCACAAGAAACACAGTTCCTTTGTGGGGTTTAATATCACGGTGAACTCCCGCCCGGAGTCTGTCCAACTGTGACAGTCCTTTCCCTGACACGCAGCCTTTCCCGCGACTGCGTTGAGGACCCAAGTCAGTGTCTTGGGGGTAAAGTTTTAAGGACAGCAGTTTTAGTAGAACAGCAAAGGTCCTCTCTCCCTCTCTGGAAGCAAAGTCTCTCATCCCTGGAGCAAGGGTTCTCTTCTTCTATTCCTGGGGCGAGGGTTTCTCATCTCTCTCTCTTCTCTGTAGCAAAATTCCCCATTTCTCTTCTGTTCAAGTTTCTCATGAACCATAACTACTCCAACATCTGCTTGCTT
>WEKY01022940.1:13454-24167 GCA_013390045.1 Picathartes gymnocephalus | reverse complement strand
CGATACCTCGCAGGCTGATCTCTCTCTTGTTAGGTGTTTGCAGAACCCTGAGGAGGCCGGTGGGGGAAGCAGGGACTCGGCCTCCCCCCGGCACTTCCAGGGTGGAAGACAGGGGCGAACAGAGGCCCGGCCCGAGAGAGCCGTGCCAGCCGCATGGAACTGCATTTTCTTCCCCCTTCAGCCTGGAGAAGCCGCAGTGCTGCCCAAGGGAGAAGGAAGCGGGGGGGGGAAATGGGGCCCCTTCCCTCCCCCAGGCAGGCCGGGGGGGGGCCCGTCCACCCCGCGGGACTGACGGATCCCCCCCTCACCTTGTTACCTTTACTCTGACCGGAAACGAAAGAGAAAGATTTTGGCTTCCTTGCTCTTAAAATGTAGGTTTGCCAAAGCGATTCTAATATGTAAGTGGTCACACAGAGTGCCTGTAACAGAGCCAGCCAATCTCTGGGCCTCCCAGATCTATCGGAAGTTGTACCTGGAGGAAATCGTAAGAGCTTTTTCAGGAGAAAAAAAAAATTGGCTTTTTTTAAACTATGACAATGGCCTTCTACTGTGTCATTCCACTGGTATTTGTGGAGTGACACAGAGGAGGGAGTGGGGCAGGGATGCAAACGAGACACTGGGGTTGAACTGATAATTCAAGGAAAACAGGCTGGTAGAGAGCTTTAAGAGGTTAATGGGTATTTTAGAAACCTCTTGTGGTTTCTAAATGTTGAGCTCAAGTACCTATATGTTCTTTTACCTCCATTTATGTCCATTTATGAAAAGGATTTTAGAGTTCTTTACTTCACCCAGTCAGTCAATTGCTCTTGTCTTTACAGATAATGTTCTTTTAAGTAGGTTATAGAACTTTCCTGAGTGCTTCAAGGTATATAAAAAAACCAGAGTACTTTAATTTGAATGAAGCCTTTGGATATCACCTAGGCTGACCTCCTTCTCCAAGCAGGTCTAACTTCAAAGCTCAGTGTGGCATACTCCTTAAAATACCTTCTGCAATTTGTTAAGACATTAAGAGCAACTCACTTTAATTTCTTGCTTCTGGGCACTCTGTGCTGTTTGAATGCAAAGTGGTATTCTAGTAATGAATTCTGTGTCCATATGCAAAAAAGAACAAACCAAAAAACCACTGCCTTGCCTGCTTTTTGTTAGTTTGTGACAGCAGTTTGACTGTTTTATTTTGAAAGGCCCACCTTTCAGTTGCTGCTGTGTGAAGAAATTCCTAGTTAATCCCAGTGTGGATTGGGAGCTAGCCATTGGGGATAGAGTGACATGCAGCCATTGTATATTGCCATTGCCTACTGAGCTGAACTCTCTTGCTGGGGAAGATGGTTAGGAGGCTGGAGAATGTGTGGAGAGGCCGAGGGAGCTGGGTCTATAAGTCTGGAGAAAAGAAGTTTGGAGGGTGAGGGGTTAACCTCACTGCAGTCTTCCTTTTCCTTAGGGAATGCCAGGGAAGATGGAACCAGATTCCTGGGAAATATCCATCCTTAGAGATTTCTGAGTTGTGAAACAACATAATGGTTAGTCCTGTGTCAACATTCTGTTTACACTAAAAAATTCTTTGGACTGTTCTGTCTGCCTTCATGGAACCCATAGGTAGAAACAAACTGGTTTTTATTAGCAAAATTTATGATCTTTTGCTTATTGTTACTTCTCCCTAAAAAGAAAAGATTCAAATAACAAAATGTACTTATCTGTGGGCTATGGAAGCTGTTTCTTCTGCCTTGTGTTCTTATCCCAGACAAGTTTCTGCAAGGAGAAATGAATTTTTAATCATCCACTTTTCAAATTATCTGATGAGAACAAAGTTACCTGTCATAGAAATATACATTCTGTGCTGGCTGAAGTGTGAGCTACCTGTTGACTAGATTTGCAGCTGTTGTGAATCGTGACAAATGACATAGAATAAGTGCCCATAAAAATTTAAGAAAATCAGAACCCAACCTATTAATTTTCACTAATTAAATTCTGTTGGATTGAGACACAAACGCCAGGATTGATTAATATTGAAGTTTGGATCAGAGCCTTTCCTGTGCCTGATGAACACTCCAGTTTCATACAGCACATTTTCACATAGTGTGCAAAATCTTCAAAGCCACAAAGGTAAATTACCCTCGCTTTCCATGAATGCAGGCCAATGCTGCTTCTTGTCAGATCCAGCATTTTCGAGGCAGGTGGCAAGACAAGTCTGAGGTCAAACCAGGCAGTCAGCCCAGAGCTCAGGCACAGCAATTGGGTTCGCAGCCAGGCACACAGGCTTGCCATGATATGGATAGAGACAAGTGAACCTATAGCACAGATCAGACTTCCAGGGACTAACAGCACAGGATGGGCCTTAAAAGGTCCTGGAGTCATGAGCAGAATGGGCGGATGGATCTCAGTGGTGAGGTTGAACAAGGCCTCTTAGTGCCCTCAGGGGTCTGACATGACAAGGAAATTTCAAGGACTGTCAGTAACATTGCACAAACAGAAGAAAATGAGATTTTGGGCCATTAAGCTCATTTTCTCTGAGTTCACCATGAGCCTTAGAACTTCTTTAGATGTAACCCACTGTCATCCTTCATATTTCAGTGTGTAAACATAATAGCTAGCTGGAGATATTTTAAGCAAGTGCCTTCATTATCTGCTTTTTCTCCTTATTTTTCAATGGTACCTTGTTTACTATTTACCATTCTCTCTAATAAAAACCCAAATACTTTTTATTCATATATTATTGTCCTAAATTTATCACAATATTATGGAAGCGCATAACGCATTGCTGTTGTATATTCGCAGTACCCCTGAGGGGAAGAGACGTAGAGTCAGAGAAACTGTACAATTCATTTAATTTAAAGCTGCAAGTTCTTGGTACAGTCACAAATCAGGAAAACAAATTTAAATCAGATAATAGAGCCTCAGTTAAGGAATCAAAGAATAGAGGAACATGAATGAGTTATTACTTTCAGGTAACTACATTTACTAATTTAACAAGCATCCTTACATGAACACTGAAGAGGAAAGACTAAGCCTACCTATCAGCACTTAATGTCCTTAATCAGGAGACCAATGTGGTCTCACATGGTCCCGTGCCTTGATGACACTATGCCTTCAACTCTGGCAGTTCTGCTGTCTCTGTTATATTGTTCTGTTTCATCCACCAGGCAAATATGTCTAGTGTGCTGAATTGGATAATGAAAAGAAAAAGAAGGGGATTTTTGCACTGAATATAAATGTCCATGCTTCTGAATGTTGTGTGAATCTACTACTTCCTTTGCATGACATTTGAAAGCCTTTCATCTGCTTCTAAAGAGCACAGATCCCATCAGAGAAGGGACAGTCACAGAACCCATCATAAGCAGATCTCTTGCACACCTGTGTGTCACTAATGATAATGGAAAGACAAATATCAACAGCTGCTGTTCTCTTCTACTTAAATCAGCCCTGATTTCACAGATGTTTGTTGACAGCAGAGGAATGACAAGACTTCAGAGTTGTAGGCACCATTAGACTTTCCAGGGTGTGAAGATACATTATTTGCCACAGGCTGTCATCTCATCACAGTCTTTTTTTTTCCAGTCAGTGCTCCCTTCTTGTATACCTTTTTCTGTCTTAGCTCCCCAAGGGATGAAAACAAGAAATACTGTTGCGTTTTGAGGCTTAGGGAAGACATTATGTTCAAGAGGCAATGATCTTCATCAAGCCCTGACAGCCATACTGGGTTTTTGGCTTGGTATACCCATATGTTTGCACGAGCAACTGCTGCATAACCCCAAGTATATAGCAGTGGAGGGCAGATGCTGGAAGGGTCTGGATGCATATTGCTACTGGATAAAGCTCCCTGATATGTTTACTGAGGCATGCTCCGGTGGGCATAAAGAAAGAGCATTATGGAGAAACAAATGTTGAAACAGGATGAATAATTTTGTTTGCTGCACTAGGTATAAGGAGACATGGTACTGGGTGGGAATGAACCTCTGCACAGATAGGATCATTCTGTGGCCCTGGCTGGTGCAGCAGAAGAGTAGTATTTTCAGCACCTGAAGAAGCCTAAGGTTTACTTGATAGCTTGTATTTCTCTTCCTATTTCTGCTGTGTTTTGGTTTTTTTTTAAGTATTATTAAAGCAGTTTTGTTACACCATTTGCTGCTGATCCAGAAAGAACGCTGCACCCCTCCCAGAGCACAGCGACTGTGCAGCTGAGTGAGGAGGAGGTCCTTTATAAAACATAAAAATAATTCATACTGTTTACATTAAGAACTTTGATGGGGCATGTCATTTAAGGCTTTGAGGGGTAGATTGCCTCCTGTGATATGGAGTTGTTAAACTGTACAGTGAAGGAATGGTGAGAAACATATGTGTTGTCATGCCACTCCCCTGTGACACTTTGCATCTTTTTGCATACTGAAGGGGAGTAGCTCCAAGACATTGTGGGAGGTTGCATCATACTTCATGGAGAAAGAATTTCAGCATTTGCATCTAAGCTTAGCATTGTGTAGAGCTCTTTAAATAATTAAAAAAACAAAATAAGTGCAAAACATTTTTGCTGCACTGCCTGCCTGTTTGTTTTATTCTTCCTGTTACTTAGAAAGACCTTTCAGGATGGATAACTTGATTTAGAACTAGTAAAACATTAAGTTTAGCTATTAAGTTGAACTCCTGTGAATACAAAGTAAGTCAGACATTTCACTGCAATCCTTTGTTCTGTTACCAGGGATATCATCAGCTGAGTTCATTAAATACCTCTTTCAGTTCCAGTGAAGACTATCTTCACCTTCTCATCTGAAGAGAATACTACATTTCTCAGCCTGCTAGATAAAACAAACAGAAAGAAAAAAAAGCCCAGGGAGACTGAATTATCACTTAAAGAAACTTTCTCTCTCTTTACCTCTCTCTATTTTTTGCCTAGATTCTCTATTTTTTTCCCCTGCTAATAAGAGATTTACTTTAGATTCGCTGGTAGGTTGTTCTCATGTTGAGCTCTCATCATTGAGGAGATTGGATGATACAACATATCGGCATCTCCAAGTCTTAGCTGATTGTTCTCAGTGTTTTCTATTCAGACTGTGCTTTCAGATTAACCAGGAAAAAAGAAAATTTTCTCAGGAATTTAACTTCTCTTTTAGCTCTTCATCAACAAAGAGGAGAAATAAATCAAAGAGGTAAAAAATCTTTGATAAACTCTTTCTAGGAGAAACTGAACTTAAGTGCCCGTGAAGTCATGTGTTTTGTTCTGCAAATTCCTGCCTGAACTGAGTTCAGCAGGGTTGAGGGCTCTTACACCAGGGACAGAAGACTATATGGTGTCTCCATGGAAATGATGGAAATTTTGTACTTTTCTTCTGAGATCAGACTGTGGTCAAGTGTTCTGCAGAGTAGTTCTGCAATTAACTAGTCTTAAAAAGCAAACCTCTAGTATCCAAACATTCATGAAGCTTTCTGGAAATAAATGTCAGGCCTGGGAATGTACAGCATAATTTCTTTAGAGAAGCCGCATGTCTTTTTGTTTGGACAAGTTCCTACATTTTCATATTAGATTTTGTTCAGACATTTGGATAGTCGAATATTGTGCATGTAAATATATGTTGCAAATTATTTTATCTCCTTAAGAAAATACTATCAGAATGCAAAGCAGAAGGGGTAATTTTGCCAGCTTCCTATGTGGTAGACTTTGGTGCAACAATGACTCTGAATGAGCGATTCACTCAGAGATTTGCAAGACATGTAGGAAGATAATAGGTACAGGGAGACATGAGATTTTAAGGAAAAAGAAGAAGCAGGGGTTATTTTAATAATTGTTTGCATTACATTTTTTTTTCCCTAAGCAAAAATATCACTAGTAGAACAACACTTACCTGTGGAATCAGAATTAGTGACACTCATAGGGACTCCTATTTTCAAGATATTTCGAGAATAGTATATTTTTCTATGTTTGTTTTCACCCTGCATGAAAGATCCAGACTTGTATCACCCAAAGGAGAATTAGAGAAAACAGCAGACATGAATTTTCACAAGCACAACAGAGCAAAGGGAAGAAGCAGCACTTAAAAGGAGAATTCTGAATAGATGTAAGGAAGAAATTCTTCAGTACAAGAGCATTGAATCACTGAAATACATTGTGCAGGGAGGCTGTGGAACCAGGATCCCTGCTGATGGTCAAAACTCATGTGGACAAGACCCGGAGTAACCTGCATTAGCTTCAAAGGCAGTCTTGTTTGGAACTGTGCATGGGTCAGAAGACTTTCAGGGTTCCTTTGAGTCTAAATGCTTCTATTATCCTATGATCTCAGTTATACCACAAAGTGATAAGTAAACAGAAAGCAACAGGATGAACTACTGGGTTTTCTGAGAAAAGGGATGGGACTGCAAGAGTACATGAACATTAAACAGCAAAATGTGTTGCATCCTGAAAAGAAAGAATGAAAAGGACTAGAAGAAGGAGCATGTTGTGGCAATGATGGCTGCTAAGTTCAGAAAAAACATGGAAGTATTTCATGTTCTGTCGATGAATGTATGGAATTTTCTTCAATGGGAAGTCATGATGTAAATTATTGAGCCAAAACAATATCTAGATAGCTGTATAGAATAATGATGACATTTCCTTCTCCATTATGCTAAACAACGTGCATTTCAATATTTACATTTTGAGATATAAACCGATTACTTGCAGCACCTTCAGCATTTAAGATACTAAATATTATTCCAGATGCTTTTAGTTTTAAAGGTACTTAAATATTTCAGTTCTGCAAACCTCTGTAGTAGAGGTGAGCAAGAAAAGCAGAACACTAAGGGGTAAGGCCCTATCAAATTTATTGCTATCTTTCTTTCTCTTTGCTTGTCTCTGCAGATTACATGCCTGTAGGCAAGGGCTCTTTGAGACTCATAGGAAAGCTCTCCCTAAGCCCTGTGATAAAGGTGGGTCTTGCTGGTATTCAAGATTTTTGTTCTACACTTTATTCTTCTACAATTTTTTCCTCTACACTTGCAGGAAAAAAAAAAAAAAAGTTAAAATATGCAAGTAGCAGTTTATGATTTGCAAAATTGCCCCTGCCTGCAGTAGCCTGTACACTGCTACGACTTGTTGTTCTGAGCATGATGTGTGGCTGTTATGTCTTGCTGCAACACTGTCAGTCTCTTGGGTTGGCAAAGCCAGCAGGTTTCACATTCTTCTTCTAAGGAGGTGTTTTGTTTGATTATACATTTGGAGAATTATAGTAAAAGTGAGCTAATATGAATAATTTTGTAATAGACATAAGAGATTCATGGGATCAGAATGTAACACTCAGACTGGAACAGACCACAATATTGATCAAAGATAATAAAGCCGTAACATTGACAAGAACTATTCAAATTATTTAAATCTGAGGATGTGTGCTCAGGAAGACTCCTCATCAGTTTCATTTTACATTGATATCATATATATACCATCATCTCATTTCTTAGTTATATTAATTTTAATAATGAATGATTGGACCACATTCAAAACAGGATATTATAAATGGCCTTGAAACTCTGAAAGTCTTTTGGCACAGAATTTCAAACAATATAAAAACAATACAAAGGCTCTCCACTGCAGTGTGCTCTGGAGCCATCTTTCATTGCAGGCATTACCTGATGCAGCAGAAGATCTGGAACCAGTTTTTGGAGCTGCAAGAAACTGCCGTCTTACAATAGGAAAAAGATCTTGTGGTGCCAGGAGGCATTTTTATTTCCAATTCTGTGATATTATTTCTGGAAATAAATTCTGCCAACGACAGTAATTAAACAGACCTTCCAACTGTGCCTTAGGCTGCCCTTTTGTGTTTGTTTTCTGCTCAGGCAACAAAACTGGTCATGACAGTAAAATATTCTGCTGGCATATCTTAGAGGCATATGTTCAGCAAAAAGCCTTGCTCAGTTTCTAGATTCCCAGCTCAAATAATTAGCTGCATTTGCTATTAAATCAGAAAGAACTGAAATTTATAATTCCACTTCAGATGTTTTAAGAGTGTATATTACAAAGATCATGTCATACATCCAACCTTACTACAACACTTTCCCAGGGAACACCTTTTTTCCCCATTTCTGGGAGATCAGTGTGGCTGTCTTCACTGGCTAAGACAACATTTTAAAAAAGCGTCTAAGCTTCAGGAGTGGGAGCAAGTGTTGTGCCTTTTCTTCACTCTCTCAAGAAATAGAAACCTTTTCTTCTCACTGAAATCGCTTGAAAGTATCCCAAATTCTGATCATCCTTACCCTTCTCATCTCAGGTCTTCTCACTGCGCAACCCTTTCTAACAGTTTCCCTTGATTCTCTTAATTTTGCCTTGTAATGACTCTAAACCCAAATGGAGCAAAGCAGAGCAGCACACTCATTAAGACTTTCTTGTTTCAACCTCAAATTCCATGGCCTCTGTTACAAACAAATAAGCAAAAAAACCAAAAAAACACACAAACAAATCCCAACACCACCACAACCAAAACTTAAACAAATAGCAACAAAGCAAAAAAACCCCAAACCAAACCAAATCAAAACGATCAAGCAAATAAAAAACCCACAAACACCAACTCCCAACACACATATTTTTAATTCTGTGTGTGAAGTTTAGACTAAAATATAATGAATCCCACTTCAAGAAAGAAATTTGCAAAATAAAGTTTTAAAAAAAGTATTCCACAATTCCTAATATTACTTCTGTGCCTTGCTAATGTGACAGAAAGTAGTGCAGAGTCCAGCTTTTCAAGAACATCCTTTCACTTCTCTTAAGACCTTTCTAAAGACATTTGAAATATTATCAGTAGAATAAATGCTATTCGTTCTGCATTTAAAGTAATGATCTATACCAGTAGTCCACAACACTTTTTTATACCTTTGAGGAGCGCATGAAACAGCCAGGGTCTTAACTGAACAGCTCAAAACCAGATTGTGTAGGTTCAGTCTAAAGTTTGAAATTTATCATGTACAGCTGAAAACAAAATTCTGGGAGATGAAGTAATCTCAGCAACATGCTCTAATTGAAGCAGAGCAGGAAAACAAGTTCAAAGCTGAGAGTTTTTAAATAATCAGAAACACAAGGTTATTTGCATAATGTTTGACTGGTCCTTAAAAATGTAACAGAACAGAATATCTAAAAGATGATGTGTGCTGCAAGGTCAGCACTGATAGCAACTGTTTTCTTTAATATATTTAAAGATATTTAAATCAATTAGCATGACTTAGAACTGACTTACAGAAATAAATAGTGATGCATTTTCAACTTTATACCGTGGGGAAAAATGACTAATGAGGTATCTGTGAAATACAGAGGCCTTGTATGGATGATTTATATAATGGATATTAATTTAAAATAGCAGTTAAAAATAATCTGTAGTTTTCCTCTTTCTTCTGGAAGGAAAGATTTGGTTGAAAAAAAGAATAGAAAAATGAGAGGGTGGGACTGTGGGAAAATTCCATCTGGAAGGTAACTCAGGAAGTCATCTAGATGAACATCCAACTCAAAGAAGGGTCAGCTGGGTTTTTTTCCAGTTTGACTTTAAAAATCTCCAAAGATGGAAATTGCAAAAGCTCGGGCAACTTCTACTACATGACTGTCTTCATGGTAAATAAAGTTCTCCTTTCAGCTATTTTGAATATCTTTCATTTTAAATTCTGGCCTTTTTTTCTGGGCCTCCCAGTATATACCACCATGAAAAGCCTGGCTTTATCTTCTTGTCCTCTTCTTCATAACTTGTGTCAGCTGTCAGTAAAACATTTGTCTCAGTCAGTAACACTTCTTTGTTAGTGAATATCAGATACAACTGTGCATCACCCTTGTTTGCCACAAGTGTTTAATGAATAAATTATCTTTGACACATACCAAGAATTTCCTTAACTGCTTGCATCCCACCATGTTGCTACTCCAACAAGGATCTGCAATTTATGGAGTTACTGGATTCATTTCAGAAAGGTTTCTCTGCAAAGCTGTTCTCTAGTCAATAGTCTCCCGGCATGAATTGGTGCATGTGGTTATTTCTCCCCATGTGCAGAGCTTTCTTAAAGTGCACGAGGTTCCTCTTCACAGACTTCTCCAGCTTCTCAAAGTCCTTTTGACTGGCAGCACAAACAGCCGCATAGTGTACTGGCCACTCTTCACAGGTTTGTTTCTTCTATGAGCTAGTTGAGGATGTGCTCTGTCCCAGTACCCAGGTCATTGCTAAACGGGATTGGACCCATTACCAATGCCTGGGGCACACTGCCAGTGAATGGCCTCCAGTAGAACTTCGTGGTCCTGATCAGAAACCTTCTGAACCTTGCCAGTTCAGCCAGTTTTCAATACACTTCCCTGTGTACTTAAGTAGCCTGTTTATGTTGTCCTGGTTTGAAGGACAGGTCTCTGCTAGGGAAGGCAGGAGCCTCCCTTGGAATGAAGAATGTGAACCCCTCCCCTCCGAATTATTGTAATTTTGAAATTAAGGGGTTCTCAGGCAAAGATATGGGAGTAGGAATAACAGTTCTTTACTAGGATTTATAACAGAGCAAACAAACAACGACTCTTATGGCACTAACAACAAACAGAACCAAGAACCCGGTCCCGACCCCCTGGCCTGAAGGCACTTTCCCCCCCTCGGTGCAGTGATGGTCACAGCCGGCAGGGAGCACGTGCTATGGTGGTTCAGTCAGCAGGGGAAAACAAAACGGAAGAGAGGTTTTGCTTCACAAACCTCCTTGGAGCAGTCGATTCCAGTGCCCCAGCAGGATTCTTGGAAAGCAGCAAACTGGGAC
>WEKY01022940.1:0-13430 GCA_013390045.1 Picathartes gymnocephalus | reverse complement strand
GCCCGGCTCCTAGCCCAGCGAGGAGAGGCGAGCTCAGGGACTCCGGGCACCCGAGCAGATGGCAACAGGTTCAGCGGCTGCTCTCACAAGCAGAGGCTCACCCAAGAGGCAGAAGAAAACAGCTCCAAGCCAGGGCTCCAGCAGCAGCAGCGAAAAAAAACTTCTCTCTCGCAGAGCTGTCTCTTCCCGTGTCCTCCTCCGAAAGCCAGTCCCGCTCCGCCCCTGCCCTCTCCTTTTACCAGTCCCCAATTCTCGAGATATTCCTCCACCCCCTGCCCCCTTCGAGAGAAAACTCCCCGACAGAACAGTAAACATAGATGGGCCTTTTCTTTAGGCCTAGGTATAGCCTTTGTTTTTCTTAAGTACTCAGTAATTAAGGCTATTTAGCAACTGAATGGAAAAAAATTCTATACTGTTAAAAGGAAACAAAAGGAAAGACAACCCAACCCCCAACATTGTTGGGATGTGTGGGTGGTTAGCTGTGCCTCGATGCCAGGTGCCCACCAACCCAATCTATTGCTCCCCTCCTCAGCTGGGCACGGGAGAGAAAATAAAACAAAATGCTTATGTGTTGAGATAAGGGCAGGGAGAGCTCTCTTACCAGTTGCTATTGTGGGCAAAATTAATTCAGCTTGGAGAAATTAATTGAATTTTTTGCCAATCAAATCAAAGTAGGGTAATGAGAAATAAACCCAAATCTTAAAAACAGCTTCCCCCCACCCTGCCCTTCTTCCCAGACTTGACTTCTGATTTTCTCTCACTCCTAGCCCTCAGAGGTGCAGGGGAATGAGGGCTGTGGTCAGTTCATCATATGTTGTCTCTGCCATTCCTTCCTCCTCAGGGGGAGGACTTCTCCCACTCTTCCCCTGCTCAAGCATGGGATCCCTCCCACAGGAGACAGACCTCCATGAACTTTTCCAACATGAGTCCTTCCCATGGACTGCTGTTCTTCACGAACTGCTCCAGCGTGGGTCTCTTTCCATGGGGTGCAGTCCCTCAGGAAAAAGGGGTCTCCACTGTGGGTCCCCTGCAGGGTCACAAGTCCTGCCAGCAAACCTGCTGCAGCACAGCCTCCTCTCTCCAAGTCTACAGGTCCTACCAGGAGCCTGCTCTAGCATGGCCTTCCTGTGGGGTAACATCCTCCCTGATCTGGCGTGTCCTCCACAGGCTGCAGGTGGATGGATCTTTTCTCCACCATGGACCTCCATGGGCTGCAGGGGGACAACTGCCTGACCGTGGTCTGCACCATGGGCTGCAGGGGAATTTGGAACACCTCCTCACCCCTTCTTCCCCGCTGGCTTTGGTGCTTGCAGGGATGCTCCTCTTACATATTCCCGCTCCTCTCTCTGACTGCGGTTGCACAGGTGTTGTTCCTCCTCCTTAAATACGTTATCCCACAGGTTCTGCCACCATTGCTGATGTGCTTGGCCGGGGCCTGTGGCAGGTCTGTCCTGGAGCTGGCTGGCATGGACTGTTGGACATGGGGGAAGCTTCTGGCAGCTTCTTGCTACTAAAACCTGGCCACACAAACCCAATACAGGATATTATGGGAGGTAGAGCTGAAAGCTTTGCTAAAGACAAGGTAGAGAACATCCACTGATCTCCCCACACGCACCAAACCTGTCATCTCATTGGCAAAGGTTGTTTAAGCATGTCTTTCCCCTCATAAATCCATGCTGAGTGCTCCCAATGACCTTCTTATTTTTCATCCGTCTGGAAATGGTTTCTGGACTTAGTTGCTCCATCACTTTCTCAGTGAGACTGACAGATCTGTATCTCCCTGGGACCTTTTTGTTGCCCTTCTGGATGACTGGAGTGACATTTGCTGTCTTCCAGTCTCAAGAAACTCGTCTGATCATCACAGCCTTTCAAAGGCAATTGAGAGTGGCCTCACAAGTGTGGTATTATCATAACATCAGCTGTTGCGAATTGTGTCATAATAGGGGAGAGCTGTCTGGTGTTACATAGGCTTTAGCTTTTCTCTCTCTGTTACTTGCTCTTTGATTATGGGTTTTTTAGACAATATTTTCAATAACTTTTTGATGTAGTTGTAAGACCTGGAAATGTACTGTTTTTAAAGAAATTAAATCTAAAGTAACCTCAGAACTGTATAGGCAATCAAGCAAAAGGAGTTTTAATCTCTGTGTCATCTATCATGATAGTTTGATGAAAACTTGACTTCTGACATTGCTACTGCTTCACAAGTCAAATATAAGACTTCTCATTCACAAAAAGTGGAAATTAATCTTTAGCACATTTATAATGTTTTCTCATCACTAACATCTGTTATTGAGACATAATATTTAATGAGTTCACAGTAAAGATTGCATTCTAAATACTTTGAGATGTGATACTTAGACACTGCCTTTTATTCAGATCTTTTTGAATAGTTTAAAAAGTAATCATATTTTCTTGTGCTAACTGCTCGCCTTGAGCTCATCTAAATGGTAATAAGGGAGAAAATGAATGAATTTTTTTCATTGATTTTTCATAGTTTCCCTAAGTATTGAACCATTTCCTTTAAAATTTTTCTATTGATTTGTGCACTCATTTCTGTGGATCCTCACCATCCATGTATTGAATTAATTATCTTTGCAAAGTAGCTTTTTCTTAGAGAAAAGTCTTAAAATTTCCTGGACTTTTCATATCAGTGAAGAGCAAAGCTCACTTTTAGCCATCTCACTGAGATCATCTTCCTGTAAAATCTGCTTTCTCAGATTCCTAAGATAAAATATTTACCATGCCTAATTTTGTACCATGTACCTTGCTAGTTCTAATGCTAGAAAAATGCTTCAGATTTTTACCATCTCCAGTCCACCTAACTGCTAAAATACCACTTCATTAAATCCTTTGCTCTTTGATCAGAGCCAAACCGTGGGAATCTGTGGCAATATCCATTCAGTTTTGAAAGCTCTTTTTAAGAAGCAGTCTGAGATGGTATCTCAGAGATGCAACTGGGCCTCTTCTCACATGAAATAATGACTAATATATCAGTCTAAAATATCAACGGTGTTAATTATGAAGTAATTACCGCTGCCAAGCCCATCCAGCACCATCTCTAGAAGAACACCTTCCAATAGCTGCCTCACAAATCAGCAAAATTCCTGATTCTCCTGACTACACAGAGTAGCTGTACATTTTCCAAATGAAATACTTGCAAAGAAAAAGAGCATTATGGCCCTTGGTAGGCCTCTGGAAGGGGTTTTGCTTGGTGGAAGGAAAAGAGTAGAGGCTGAGGACAAAACCTCTTTTTGAAAAACCTATTTTTATCAGCTAGCCAAAGAGCCAATTTCAGAACAAGGTGAAAGGCTTGCTTCAAAGCTGACCTTTCTGAGATGAGATGTTGTGAATCATAGGGGAGTACTGATGCTTTGCAATTTCAGCATGAGTTTACAGGAACTACTGGGACTTCTACAGGAAAGTAAAAGCCAAAAATATAGTAAACAGTACTGTAAAGTATAGTAAAAAAAAATATATGTGTATATATATATTCACCTGGACTTAGTGAGAATCTCACCAAGCTGTAAGAAGAGACCTCCAAAGGCAGCAGAAAACATACCTGTGAAAGCCTTATATGAATACTGAGATGACAAACACTCCTGTATATGAGGCAATGCAACCCAGAGCAGACTCATGTAAAAACAGGTTCCTGCAGTTCAGTAAAGTCACTACACATCATCTAGGAGGCAGTAACTGGCTGCTCATGTACCCACATTCAGTCCATAACCTTAGGCACCCAGAGAGATTTAAGCCAATATGTTGAGCATCACAACTGTAATAAGCTAAAAATTTATTTATGGTCTATTATGAAGTGTTGAATGACAAGTGATGCATTCCTGATCAAGTGAACTTGATCACTTTCTGGTAGGTGACATGCCCATGGTGAAGCGTTAGGCAAAAAAAAAAAAATCTTTAAATCTTTAAACGTTCTCATGGTCTTTCCAGAACATTTTTATCCTTTGTGGAAGAACATCTTCACAGACTGTAATTGCACTGAAACCTGAGGGATTTATTCATATCAAAATAGAGTTAGGTACAAATAGCTTAGCACATATTTTGGATTCTTTCCTATTATAGACAATTGGGAACCTGATAGATTAAATTAAATGAGGAATGACAGAAGAAACTATCTTAAATCACTACAGGAATTCAGTTACTAAAATGATGTATCAGTTCTCTGAGCATCCTCTGAGACAGTTGCATGTAACTCTGGGTCAATTATCCATTCACCATTTAACTTCTTCAAAATATTTGATTTGACCTTGGGGCTCTTTCACATTTTAAATATTTGTGCCTACAGTTCAGGTGATAAATACCATTCGTTCAAAATTTATTCAAATTCAAGCATTTGGTTAAATGTGAGATATCATGTTAATACAATCTTTCAAATATGTTTTATGTCGTGGCTGTTAACTGATAAAGAAATTGAGGGAACTTGGAACTATAAAAAGGAAATGTTTAAACTATTTTAAAAATTAAACTGAAAAATCTTAAATATGATTTCCAGTTGGTAGAGAAAACAGTCCTTCCAGGGAACTGACAGGTTTTCTGAATACTAAAAAAAAAAAAAAAAGAAAAAAAAGTAAACACTACAGAGAAGTGTGTCTCACAGGACAGACATGTATAAATTGGATTAAATCAGATGAATGGGCAAACATAATCCATACTGTAAATTACAAGGATAAGTAATGATAAACATCCTAGTTTTCTCTGAACAATTTAAACAATGTCTAACATTTTGATATTGAAAAGTAATAGGAACTAGGTACATTTGTAGTGCACTTGCAGTGTATGCTACTCCTTCATTGTCTGCACCTAAATTCAAACATTCAGTCTACATTTATACCATTTTCACTGTGTACACAACCTGGTTCTTGGATCAGATGGGATAGAATTTCTCACATCCTTTTTATCATATATAGAGTACTGGCCTGGACTAAAGAATCCTTTGAGCCATTACAGCAGAGAATCTCACAAATACATGCTTGTATTTGAAACTATTTTAGAAAAGGGCTGATGCAGCTTGCTGAAAGTGAAGGCATGGCAAAGTTGCAGCTTTTGCCTGTTCAGTGCTTGTGCACCTTCAAACAGGCCATTTTAAATTCTGAAGTTTAAAGTAGCATTGCTTGGTGCCGTGCTGGGAGCTAGCAGTGCTGAACTGCCCAACAGGCTTTTTGGGGGGCTGCCAGTGTGGCCTCATGATGCAGCAGAGTTCTGGTTGAGAGCTAGTCCTTTGCAAACGCATACCACGACTCCTGTCCTCTCTGGACTACAAGATTTTTTCCCCTGGTCCTAAGCCATCACAACCAATAAGTACAGCAGTACATATAACAGGAGTGCAATTTGTAGCCTGCCAGACCTGATGTTTTACAGCCCACTGACAAGCACGTGGCATGTTTACAAGGGCAGGGAAGAGGCTCCGAGCACAGAAGACATCACTGGGTAGCTTAAAACGCTGCATAACAAAGAAGAGGACAATTTGGGACCAAACAAGGACCATGGCAGCAAGCATCTTGGCAGAAAACACCCACGTTTCCCCACGGAAAGAATTAGCTGGCTTGGTCCAAGTCAGAGCTGCGTGGATAACCAGAAGATTAAATGTCCAAACAGGTAATGAATTAACTTGGCAAACAGAGTTGAAGAATTATACAAATCATGTTAATTTTGAATGCTAGCATTCCCAGGATATGTAAGCTTGGGCTCCTGAGTGTACCTTGATCTGGAGAGAGAGAGGAAGGCTCATGCACCTGTTATGATTCTAAACCAAGGTCAGTTCTGCTCCAGTCTCCATGGACACAGAAAATTGCACATGCTCAAGACCTAGGCCCTACATAATCAGAAGATTTTCAACTCACAACTAGCTTTTGATGCTGCAAGTGTCATTTTGGCATAATTATCAGTTGTCATTTAGGAAGGAGGAACATTAGGTTTCTGTGCTTTCCTAGTTTGAAGGGGGTTGAACCACACTCCTTACATTCCCGGGAACTAATTTCTTCCTTTCAAGGATCTTGACGTGCTCACCATCTACAGATATGTCTACAAGAGTCATGATACTAAAGAGAGACAGAAAAAATATATTTAAAAAATGGAACATGACTCAGGCAAAAAGAAAATTCTTTCTTGGAGAGAACTATTAGTTGTACTTGTTAAATTATTGTTATAAGACATCATGCCTTTAAGTATAAAATCACCCATGAAACCAAATGAAAAACACAGATTAACGAGAGTGAAATATTTGAGAAATCCAACACTTTATGGATTATTCTTACCTCAAGAACTGGAAAAAGTTATGGAGACTTACGAGGACATTCTTTTAATCCTAACCAAAGACAGGTGGGTTTTCATCATTGCTTTCTGATGTTACGTCCCTCTCACCTAACTTCTTCATCCCCTATATTAGTATTTCTATCCATTCTTACATAAACAAAATATGCTTAATTTGATTATTGTCACAGTTAACCAGACATGACAAACCTCATTGTCAGAATTATTAAAAGATAGTGTGACTTTTTACAATGAAAATAAATTATCTTTTTTAAATTTTAATGAACATAGAAGTCAGATGAAATTCATTCACATGCTGCAAAAGTCAATTCTGATCATAATTAGGATTTTAAGTTGCTTTATTTGAAAGTATATATTTCCTCTCATCTGGAAGCATTCCAATGTGCTGATTAATTTAGTATAAAAATCTAATCTGGAATAGTCATGGAAGGACTTATAAAAATAAAGCTAACCTTCATGCCCTCATGTAACATTAATTACAGTTGAAACACACCATTTATGTCCATTAAGAAGTAAAAATTTTATAATTCAAAAATCCTTGTGCATTGCAACATTTCGAACTCTATCATGATTTTCAACATAGAAAATTTTAGATAAGTCTTTCTATGTTGAAAGTAATGAAAAACAGTTCCGTGCCCAAGGCAGGAATCACAAGGTTGGTGCATTTTTCTCATATGAACTATTTAATCTCTTATGCTTAGAATTCACTTGAGAAAACAGTTATGAGTATAGCAACTATCTTTTGTCAATTCATGCATTTTGGATGAAATTAAACGTATCAGTGTACGTATCCAACTCCTTCAAAATGGAAAGGTTCTGCAAGTTTCCTGGTTAGACACAAGTACATTACTAGGGATATTAAAAAATATATATATAGTGAATGAATTGCTCTTTCTATTCCGCTCATGTATGCAGCTTTTGCTTCAGTCATTAAATGATAGTGTCTTGATCCATGAGTCTTCTTCCCTCCCTTCCTTCTGCTTTCTTCCTCATGGGAGAGGGGAGTGGGTGAGGGACTGGGTGGGTGTTTGGCTGCTGGCCAGGGTTGATCCAGAACAGCAGCCAGAGACCCAATGCAGCTCAACACACTAGAAGTAGGCACACTGAACTGTGGTCTGTATCCCAAACTTTTGTATAAACAACTTCCAGCTTTCCCTATTAAACTCTATTGCTGAGAGGGGTTTGTCTTAGCAGAAACAGAATTCTGTAACTTCTTTTCCAGTTGTGCCTGGAGGTGCTGCTTGTGGGGGAGCCACAAGCAGAGAATATGTACATACTTAAGGCCCCTCACTGATCTGTTCATGTCACAGGCAGCCCCTGGGGCCCTGTACTGTTCTGTCCCATAAAAAGGCAGAAGAGTTGGGTATTAAGAAAGTTGATTTACAGCCCACTGCACCTGGGCTGCATCAAAAAAAAGCGTAACCAGCAGAGGTGATTCCACCCCTCTGCTCTCATGAGACCCCACCTGGAGTCCTGTTTCCAGCTCTGGGGATCCCAGCATAAGGACATGGGCCTGTTGGACTGAGTCAAGAGGAGGGCCACAAAGATGCTCAGAGGGCTGGAAAACCTCTGCTATGAACACAGGCTGAGAGAATCGGGGGTTGCTCAGCCTGGAAAGAAGAAGGCTCCAGGGAGATTTTATAGCAGCCTTACAGTACCTAAAGGGAGCCTAAAAGAAAGAGGAAGTTTTTGCAAGGGCATGAAATGACAGGACAAGGGGGAATGACTTCAAAGAGAGTAGGTTTAGATTGGATATTAAAAGAAATTCTTCACTCTGAGGGTGGTGAGGCACCAGAACAGTTGCCCAGAGAAGGTGTGGATGTCCCATCCCTGGAAATATTTAAGGCCAAGCTGGATGGGGCTTTGATCAACCTGGTCGAGTGGAAGGTTTCCCTTCCCATGGCAGAGAGGTTGGAACTGGATGATCTTTAAGGTGTCTTCCAAAATAAACCATTCAATGATTCCATGATTTTATGGCTATGACTCTGAAGGCAACGTGCGAGCAAATCACAGTAATTTAGTGATGCACACACTCTAATAGTATCTTCTGTGTCGAATATCTCCTTCTGTAAATTACTTAAAGACTTTATGTTATGGTATCGCTATTTCAATTAGTATATTGCTGATTAAATTTTAGTGCCAGCAGAAAAAAAGAGCTTTATGTTTGTTGTTCTCTGGGTAGCACTTCAGGTTGAAATATGCTATAAAAATTGTGCTGAGGTTTTCAGGCCAAAAAAAGAGACAGAAAAAACAAAAAAAGGGAAATCCTGCCAGTCTGAATTTAGCAACACTCCTTGATCAACTGTTTTCATCAACATATAAATTTTAATTCAGAGCTTTGAAAGCTATTCTGGAATTATACTATAGGAAGTGAAAATTGACTAGAACTTTTATTTCAGTTATTGATTTTCAAATATATAAGAAAATGTAAAATTGACAAAACCAAAGAGTGAACTTCCATTACTAGAGTCTGCTGGTGACAAAATAGTCATTTCAATAACTATATAAGAAAGTTGGGCAGGAAGAATTAAATGTTGAAACAGTCAGAACAAGCTTCATATAACAATGGCTAGTAAGGTAGTGGGTGAAGCAAGCTGCTGCAGGGCTGCACCAGAGCCAGTCCCCCAGGTACCTCCAGCCAGGACAGTTTTACTTTAGCTTCTTCATAAGTGCACTTAACTATTTTTTCTCTGAAATCTTGTGCTGTTTATTAGGATTTGGGTGGCCCAAACAGTCACGTGGGCAGGACGGAGTCCATACACCGGCATCCCCTAGCAGGGATCTGCTCCTTTCCAACACACAGAGTCAGCAGCATAATTACGTTACCAAATTACCAATACATTTTCATGCATCAAACTGATACACAACAGGTCTTTAGAAACCAGTTAGAGATTGGTATTTAGGCACAGTATTTGTTTTATTGTGATGTCACAACTAAAGCTTTAGCAGAACATATCTGTTCTCTATTTCTACCAAGGTCTTCACCCTCAAGTATCTGGTGTATGGTTCAAACATCCACTTCCCCTTCGTTATTGTGGAAAATGCTTATGCAATTTTGAGAGACTATCTATTTCAAAATTAAAATCTAAGTAAGATGAAAACGTCTAAGTATCATATTAGGACATAAATAAATAAATAAATATTATATGTGAATACAAGAAAGTGGTATGACACTTTGTTGAGGAAGTTCTAGTCAAATCAAACCATACAAATGTGAGTTATACGCTTTTATTGTTGTGGTTTTTTTCGGAAGAAAATCCTTATTTCTCCTCTTGAAATGCCGAGACAGATAATTATTGCGGTAGTCCACCTGAAGCGAGCTTGAAGTTGAGGAAGCGAGCAGAAATGCAGCCGTGGTTCGTGCCCCAGTGCTGCAGCACCTGGCTGTGACAGGAGGTGACGGCTCTCTTGCGATCGCAGCACTCCTCCTGCTGGAGAGAAACCTCCCCAGCGGGACGCAGCCCTAGGCACAGACTGGGCCAGACTGTTGGCTGCAGGAGCCAGCTTTCAAGGAGAAGACCGGGAATAATGGCCTCATCAGGGACACTGAACCTGGGAAAAAATCCAAAGGGTGTGGGAAAATGGGAATAAAATGAAAAGAGTTAGGCGGAGATGAGAGGAGAGCCTTAACAAGAAAGAAGTCATGGCTCAGAGGATTGTAACACTGAAGGACAAAGGTACAGAAAGGTAAAAGGCTGAACAAGACTTAAGATTTCCAACCAGTATAACTCCAGTCTGTCAAAATAGGTGTAAAGTCCACTCGTTGAGCCTGCCTTTTCAGTGCTTAAGTCAAAAAAAGAGGAAAACTGTTTTTTCCTTGCCAGTCACCCTTTTGGGACAATTAAAAGGTACCTCTGAAAAAAATCTAAAATTCCAAATCTGTTATCACATGAGTTACTGAAGAGACATCACAGTTCTGATACTAGAAAAGAAATTTCACAGTGAAGCCGTTTTAGCAGTGGAACAGCTTGCCAAGGGAGATGGTGAAATTTCCGTCATTAAAGATGTCAAAGATGTCCTTGTTTGGACATGGCTGTCAGCTACCTGTTTTAGCTTCAACAGCTCACTTGCTTGAAGCAGAAGACTTGATGGAAGACCAGCAGAGGTCTCTTCCAACCTTTATCATTCTGTGAATGTAAAAATGCATTTTCTGGGGGAGCTTCCAGTTTCTATTGGAAGAGAAAATCTAAAACTTGCATGCACCACAATGAAGCAGACAAAAGTTTGCCTTAGTCTTGGCATTTCTTATCTCCACAGCCTTGGTTTGATAGCTTCTAGTAAGAATTCTTTTAGACCCTTTTCAGTTGCAGACTTACACTTCAGCCACGTGATCTGTGCTTTATTTAGATATTGTGTTGACTTGGGGCTGTGCAGCAGAAAAGGCAGCATTGTCAAGACTGTGTTCTGATTCATTGCAGCTACTCACGTCAGCGAAGAAAGCTTTGTAGGAAGAAAAGTTTCGTTGAGGCCTGGAGATCTAGACCTTATCCACACTAGTCTCCCTGACCTCAACACACTGCCTACTCAGAGTAAATTTTTGACAAATTTTTTCCTAGCTTTCAATGTGTGCAACTTCCCATCCAGGATCTATTTGATGGAAGTACAGGGCACAGGACAACAAAGCAAATGCATCTAAGAGTTTTTACACAAGCAGAGATTAAGTGAATTTAGAATCATTCAATATAGAAAAGAAATAATTGCATGAGACAGTATGACAAAGTGTGTAACATCATGATGCCCTAAAAAAGGCAAATAGGGAATAATTCACTATTTTTGACAAGAACTATAGTAAGGATCAAAAGAAAGTACCAAGCTGCAGGTCAGAAGTAAGCAAAGGACTTCTTCCACAAAAAGTGTAATTAAACTATAGAATTCTTTGCCTCAGAAAGCACCTCAAAAAGCCACCCATGCCCAAAACATATATAATTCTTAAAAGTGACAAATCCAGACAAGGTCATCCATCAAAGGTTATTACAACGAAAAAGGCAGATATAACCTTTGACATAGGAAGTCCCTCAAAAAAGTGATTTAGCATGAGAACATCCATTTTGCCTGTTGACTTAAGTGCCCCCATGCTAAACTTTGTTATCTATTCACAAGGACTACACAAACAGTCTGGGCAGATAACAGCTGGCCTGTGCCTAAAAAATAGCAGCGTTATCTGCTTTGACCAGATGCAAAGATAGATCCTATGATTTAAGTGCCCCTTCACTTTGCACAAAGGATATGACATGTTGCAAAACAGACTCACTGTATTGCCATGAATCCAGTCATACTGAAGCCCAGGCCTTGGAATCCTGGAGCAGAGCCAGATATAATCTTTAAAAAAAAACACTTGAGGAATTGTGTTATTGAAATAGAAGTACCAGATTTGGGAGATTGAATTTACCACTGCATCCGAAGCATTTCCTGCTCTTTATTTTACTGAAATTACAACTCGAGTTTAGCTTTTGTATTTACAGTGATGTAACTGAAGGATAATGAAACGTGTGGTTTTCTTTCACATAACAAGTGGGTTTCCTAGTATTTGACAGAACAGTATCACTCTGTACTAGCCCTGTTCTTATTCTCTTTCCCCAAACTTTCAGTTCTGACTGCTGATGTATGTGAAACACATTTTTGTCATCACACTTGGAACAATAACTGTCAGTTTTATTGAGGGTTTTCCATTCCCGCTTTAGTCAAAAATTTACTACCATTGCAAAGTAACAATTAAAATGCTTTCCCCTAACTTTTTCTCTTATATTTTGGGACAAAAGTATTGGTGTACTTAAACAACTATGGTTTTCCATATATGTAAAAGCTTTTTCAACTTCAATATATTAAAGTTTAAAAATTCCCATGCTTAGTATAAATGACTTGGTATTTTGATATCATGTTCAGAGCTCTTGCTGCTGCTTTGAACCATTGCATTACACTGCCTCCCCAGCTCAGCAGCAATATTCCTCTTGAAGTTCCTCAGGGAAAACTAGGCTGTAGGGATTAATGAAACCAGAATGCCTGGGACCTAATAGCTGCAGAAAGAACTAGAGGGAGTCCGTGTCTCTTCCCTGAGGTATAAGGGCTCTTTTTAAAATGGGGTGGGACTGTGGATAGATGCCCAACATCCCTCTTATTAAAAAGTTATGAGAAATGAAAATCTAACAAAGGAACAAAAATGATATCCCAGGAAGTGCCCTTTTACATCTTTGGACTCACATATCTTCCTGTGAGTTTAGCCCTAGGTGACAAAAGGGCTCATCTCTGACTCTGGCTGTTCAAAAGCACACAGAGGTAACACATAAGAGAGACATGCACCCCCACACAGGGGTAGTTCAGATCTATAGCAAACCAAGCATGGTAATCAGCACATCAGTGACATCCCATGGTGCTGCTGACTGCAGTGCTGCTACCATGCTTTACTCCCTGGCAATCTCCTACAAATGCCAATGCCTCCGAAGAATCTGCTGGATGTTCCCAGATCACTTATTTCATAGGACAACAGGCTAGCAGACAGCCCTGTCAAAAAACGTGTAGGAAAAGTTTTTCTCTTCACTGGAGCAAAGGTGACATATTCTGAAGCTTTTCAGGCAGTTGTTACATCTGCAGGCTTCAGAAAAACCAAAACCTGGTGATATTGGTGGTCTCATGCAGGGCAGACAAGACCATGGTAGACTCAAGACTGGTGCCTCATTCTAGCATGGATGTGAACCCAGGCATTACTGTACAGCATATTCTCTGAAGAGCATTTTTCATGCCAGTTCCTGGGACCCAGAGAATGCATCCCAGAATCCTGAAGGAATTGGCTGATGTAGTCGCCAAGCCACTTTCCATGATATTCAAAAAGTCATGGTGGTCAGAGGAAGTCCTGGGTGACTGGAAAAAAGGAAACATTTTTAGGAAGAGAAGAAAGGAGGACCCTGGGAACTACTGAACTGACAGCCTCACCTCTGAGCCCAGGAAGATCATGGAAGAGATCCTCCTAGAAGCTGTGCTAAAGCACATGGAGGAGAGTGAGGTGGTTTGAGACAGACAACACGGCTTCACTAAGGGAAAATTCCATCTGAGCAAACTCTTGGCTTTTTATGAGGGAGTGACTGCATAAGTGAACAAGAGAAGATCTACAGAAGTGATTTCTCTGGTCTTCTGTAAAGTCTCTGACATGG